>JABSTN010000417.1:0-134288 GCA_013759125.1 Fusarium sp. NRRL 53293 | reverse complement strand
GGGTTGGATCTAAGGGGAGCCTCTGAGGGAAAAGCGCGTGCACGTCAGTGAATTTTGCCCGGTCGGAGGCGCGGTGGTATTTATGAGGGAAGAAGGCAAACTCCGTTGAGCCATTGACTTGTCTCTAACGGGGTGGCCAACTTGGCAAGGGGATTGGGTATGAGGGGATGGAAAAATTTAGTTGACCGAGTTTTGTATCAAAGGGATTATGAGGTGGTGCACGGGCCACGGCCGCCGTCATTGTCATGGATGTGGATGGTGGGTGGCTGGGGATGATATTATGGTAGAGGTTGGTAGTATCATGATAATGAGGTTGATCAAGATGAAGGACGTTTCAAATCAGTCAAAAGAGGTGAATCAGCCGTTTGATCATTCATGTTTGTTCTGGAATATACATACATTTGCATTATGCAGAGCTGATTCAGAGCTTAATTCGATCTAGAACTCTATCTCATCTAAACCATCCAATTGAATGTGGCTGGTGAGGACACATCAGAACGCAAGGGGAAGGTCCCCAAACCCGAAAAGACACGGGATGAGAGTGATGACGGCCCCGTAATGCCACCGTTTCCCGAGCTTCGTCTTACAAGATAAGATGATCGTATTCAAGAAAGGAACAAACAAGTGGTTGTGAAACTTGAAATGTATCATCACATGTTTACCAAATGAAGATCTTTTAATAACAAGCTCAAAAACGGTCACAGAAACAGAACCCAATTTATACTGAAGCACATGCATTGCCTTTTATGACACCTCTCTTACACGTTCACGTCGCGTCGATAAGCAGCCATGCAGCAAACCACTATAGCCACTTAACAGCCTTCACCCTTCTATCGAAACTGGGACGCATCATACCCAAGCCGGTATACAGGTCCACCTTGGATCTCAAGTCCAGGCAAGGGCAGGTATCAGGTGACCATCCCGTTGGCAAACAATGAAAAGGACAAGCAATCACATCGGGTTTCGAGCTTGTGTTCCCAAGATCTGTGTCACTGCGTAACTGGAAACATTTTACATGATGCTGGGTCTTATTTGTACTTCACATCTCCTGAGGCCACAGACTACGAGATGATCCCTGCGGAAGCGAACGTCAAGGTTGCGGATGTGACCAATTGTAGCCTATCTCGAGTCCACTATCAATCCACTTCGTCCAATCACCGCTATCTTCATTTAGAGGCTGCCGTGAGGCCAATCACTGTAATTAAATGGCTCTCCCAAGCTCAAGGTCAGGCCGCATTGGGGCCATTCATGGACTCTTAGTACTAGCTAGGATAGGTATTCTCCTTACCGATGGAAGCCAGAGAAACAGCCACACCACGCATGACTCATCATGTGGCACTCTTGCTGTGGCTGCACACGTGACCATCTTACTCTAATCTTATCGCTTGTGGGGCAACCAACAGAGTCGAGCTGGGGTTCCAGAAAAAAAGTTCCTTCACTCGAGACCGAGCGACGGCTTCGTCAAATTTTCCATTGATAACGTTCAACAGTATCACTTTTCCTCATTTACTACGGAAAAGATACTATCCAAAGAAACAAGAGTTGCACTAATACCTTGCTTCTTAAACTAATTACCGTCGCTGAATTTCATCACCGACGAATCCCTGCACGCGACCGCTCAACTTCTACTGCGCTTCACATCAAAACCTACACATAATGTCAACAAAACGCAAAGCGCCGGTCAAGCTGGCCGCTCCCGTCGCTAGAACCAGCGCTCGAATCCCTAACAAGTCCGTCATCGACGAGTCGAAGGCATCCATCGCCGGACCCGACGCCCTCCAGCCCTCGCAGGTTGAGACCATTGAGATCTCGTCCGATAACGACAGCGACGAAGATATCTCCGATGCTGAGAGTCTAAAGGAGGAGCAAGCCGCTCAGGAAACTGCCGTGACAAGCACCCGCCAAAAGGCCGCTAAGCAAAAGCCCAATGGCCAGTCTAACGACGAGGAATCAGACGCTGAGGGAACATCGCCTTCTTTTGGAGAGCTTCTCCGTGCAGAGAACGATATCATTGATGTGCCTTCCGCACTCAACGGCGCCGTCGTCTCCCAGCCTTCGAGAAATGCCATTGTGGCCCCAACACACCAGTCCCTTACCACCGTTCTCTCTCAGGCACTCCGTACCGACGACACAGACCTTCTCGAGTCCTGTCTGCACACCACCGATCTCCCCACCATCCGCAACACCATTGAGCGCCTCGACAGCGCACTAGCCGGCACTCTTCTTACCAAGCTTGCCGCTCGCTTGTACCGCCGTCCTGGTCGCGCCGGAAATCTTATGACCTGGGTCCAGTGGACACTAGTCGCCCATGGTGGTGCCCTCGCTTCTCAGCCCAAGGTTATCCACAGTCTCAGCGGTCTGCAAAAGGTTCTCGCCGAGCGCGCCAAGGGTCTTTCAAGTCTCCTCGCCCTGAAGGGTAAGCTCGATATGCTCGAGGGCCAAATGGATCTTCGTCGCAAGATGTCGCGCCCCGGTCTTCACAACGGCGATAACTCGGACTCTGACGAAGATGACGAGGATGTTATTTGGGTTGAGGGTGAGGACGATGCTGCGCGCACGCCTGGTCGAAAGCGAGGCCTTGACACCGAGTTTGACGATTCAGACGACGATGTTCCCATTACCAACGGCTTTGTTGGTGACTCTGACGACGAGGAGGATTCAGCTGGTGAGGAGGACGACAGCGATGCCGAGGAGTCTTTGGACGAGGATGAGGTCAACCATGACGATGTGGACGAGTCTATGGGTGAGGACGAGGAGAGCGATGTTGAAGCTGCATCCGCACCACCATCCAAATTGCAAAAGACCGCCGGTAGCTTTAGCAAGCGGAGGTGAAGCAAAGGATTCCAAAAGCATGTAGAAGACTGAAAAGGGGGAGGGAAAGCTTGTTATCATCCTGGCGTTGGTCTTGTAGACATTGGGTTGCTTAATTTTTCTGTATGTCTGTTTCTTGCAATATGACGAGTTGATACCTCCCCATGCGTTGCATCACTGTTGAGTATCTGGACATTCGTAGTTTTGGTCATATCATCGTGTTCATCCTCCTAGTCTAAAACTACATGCTACCGGATTGAAGAAGCAATCCCAGAAAAGACATATTAAAACGATTAGATTGTCAAAAAATAGCTGTGCCCTTCCAGCGTCGCAAGTATTTCCAGCGCCATGCAATGCTAGGTGCCATGCAGAACAAGAAAAAGCAAATTCCTCAAGATGTTATCCCACCATTGACCTCTATCCACAACACCAGTGATAGCAATGCTGTAAAAAGCTTCTCCTTCCCTTCTATGTTTCCTTGAAATAGTACACTCAATGTATCTTCCAGATATGTCGTCTTAGAAAAGGTACTTGCAGACCATGCTAACAGCCGATGAGCTATTGAACTGCTTAAGGGTGCACACCCTGACGCCATTGTTCGATTCTGTTGCTAGAACCACCTTGACCAGGCATTTGCATACCAGGTTGCAACATGCCTCCACCATAAACACTCATGGCACCAGCACCGTAAGGGCTCATGCCGTTGGGCATGCCATTATACCCCATGTTCATCGCACCCAGGTTTGTAGCTGACCCGCCATATGGGGCTTGCTGCATAGGGGCCCCGTAAGTACTGAACACAGCGCTCTTTCGGTGGCTAAGTGCTGGTTGATTGAAAAGTTGCGTATGAAGGGCAGGAGAGGACATGGCGGCTTGGGAGTTCTGACCACCAAGACCATTGTTGAAAGTACCTCCAAGGTAACCTCCAGATTGCGCATTGCTAGGACCACCGAGAGCCTGCGGCATTTGGCTTCGATAAGCGGCCATCTTAGCGTCACGCTCTCTCAGAAGCCTCCTCTCATGTTCCATACGAGCACGCTCCTCTTGGGCTTGGTTGGTCTCCCTTTTAGGATGGGCAGAGAGAACGCTGGACAACTGGTGCATGCGCCCGTTGATTCCTGGGATCGGTGCCTCAGCCTCTTCGGCGCTGGCGTTTAGTTGGTTGAAACTCATCTCACGCTCACGGGCTTCTCGCTCAGCTTGTAGACGTTTTCGTCGTTGGCCCAGAGTTTCCTCCTCGACCAACTTGGGCTTATTCTCTTCCTCTTTCTTCTTCTTCTCTTCAGGGTCCTCAAATTGATTGAGGAGCTCAACGGTGAACGCACTGCTGACAGGCCGGGCTTTGGGTAGAAGGTTCTCTGCTTCCTCCTTGGCCGCAAGCCGTCGCTTTCTATCAGCAAGAGTCTCTCCCTCAAACTCATCATCCTGCTCAGTTGATGCGTTTTGTAAAGAAAGTTGGGCCACAGATTGGTGTGCCGAGTGGGGAGTCGTGGGAAGATGATTGGCACTGAGGTTGTTCATGCTAGGCCTGTGGCTAATTATCATAGATCGAGGATCCTGGCCATGCAGACGAGCTCGGCGGTGACTGAGGGGTTCGTTCTCTTCCATCTCACGACGCTCCATCAAACCGATAGGGCGTTGAAGGTCCATAACATTCTTTGCACCTTGGTTACGTGCTGCAATGACAGCCAGAGGAATATCCTCATCATCGGAATCCTCATCAACAGCTTGTGCCTGACCTTCTTCCCATGCCAGGTTGATACGCTTGTTGTTTCTTGCCTTCTTCTGAGTTTCGGCGACAGCATCCATCTCTAACAGTGTTGCATGCATACCTCCTGGGAATGTTCGCTGAGTGCGTTCTTTTTGCTGCTGCTTTCGCAACTGTAACTCGGCCAACAGTGTTGTTGGGGGTCCATCGTAGCCTTCCTCCTCAGACAGGTCCTCAGCTTCATCTTCGGCGGCTTGCTGCTCATCATCACCATGGCCATCGCTACGACCATCCACGCTACGGGCGAGTCCATCATGCTCATTCGTATTCGTGTCAGCGTTGACAGGTCCCAGCCCAGACTCTGACTTGTGATCCTTGTCATCATCACTGACATGGCTGTGACGTTTGCCAAGCCACATAAAAGAAGAACGCTTTCTGGCATGTTTCTTATCGCCTTCAGGCTGAAGGACCGTGGATGCCGCAACTGAAGCTCGCTTCTTTTCTTTGCCGTAAACTTCCTTTCCAAGTCTGCCTGCACGTTCATGGTCGGTAAATGCACTGACAGGGGCGTTTGCCGAAGCATCTAGAATGCTTTCAAGGGTGGCCATGGCTGAGCCGTCCTTAACCTCGATCTCTCCTTGAGTGTTGTCGGGTAGATCAAAGTAGGCGCTTGCTCTGAGTTGTGGAGGCAAGTTTGACATTCTTGACTTTCGCTTGTCAAGTTCGTTCCGAGACAACCGTTGAGGGCGCCTCAGTGTCTCAATCGGAGCATTGGAATTGGCTTCAGGTTGCACAGCAGGAGGAACATCTTGATCCGAGTGGACAGAACGAATTGTCTCTGGTTCCTGACCAAAATTGCCGAATCCATCAGATGATAAAGCAGCAAATGACTCTCGGTGACCAGCAAGAGGGTCAGGGAGCCAGGAATCTCTCGTAGTATCGCGCTCTTGTGCCTTTGCATCAGCGTCCATCATCTTCGATTGCCTGTTGCCTTCGAACATAGCACTCATCACTTGGGAGCGTCGCTTATTTCTTTCATTGGCCTTGGGTTTATTGGACAGCTTGGGGGGTAGGTTGAGCATAGCGGGAACCCGCGCAGGGTAGTACAGCATTTGTTGGCCAGACTCAGGGTCAAAGTAAGACTGTGGCCGAACATGTTCGGAATGGCTCATTTGTCGCTGTCGAGGTCGAGGCTGGGGTTGAGGCTCCAAGTCATCGGGGAGGGAGTAAGGGTCATCTTGTTCAGGTACCCAGTGAACGCCATCAAAGTCACCAAATGCATCCTGGCATTGTTGGAATGTTGTATCTGAATGTGAACTTCCGGGTCGCTTAGGATCCCTAGACTCTTGATCGGCAAGAAGACCAGTGCTCGCTTCGGGCTGCGGATGCTCGTTCCTGGAGTTCATAAAATCATCGTCTCCCATCATGTTTTGGAAGACGTCGGTAGCGGGCATATTGGCATCGCGGAGCTCATCGGGGAGAAGAGATTCACCCTCGGGGTTCTTGACCGGTGTTTTGTCGGCCATGTCGAGGACGTCCTGAGTGAGTGCAATAGGCTCTGATTCCGAGATCTCGGCAAGTGAGACCTTTGTCGACCGGACACTTCTAACAGATGCTTTGCCTGGTCCGTGACGGGATAAAACTGTATCGAGGTCAAAGTCTGGTCGGCCAGCCGAATTCTTGGATCCTGATCGAAGACGTCCGGTAAAGGAGTGATTAGGCGAAAGTACGTATCCACCGGGGGAATAACCACCGTGGCGTGCAGCGTTATTTGTAGAAACGATGGAAGAAGCGATGGAAGGATGTCGTCTTAGTTGTTCGATAGCGGAGCCGGGGTTACTGGTGTAATCATCAATGGACCCTGAGGCTTTGACGCTGGCAGCAAGGATGGAAGAACGTCTGCTATCGGATCGCTTTAATTCAGTGTGTAAATCTCGAATCGCATCGTCGATGGAACTGGTCATAGACAATCGTTCGGCGGTCGCTTCGAGTTGTGCGATGTTCCCGACGTATGCTCCAGATCGGGCCTGGGAGGTGATGTCGGGAGTTGGATGTTGGATATTGAGCGAAGGTGAGTCGGGCGCTGTACGAACAATTGGCCTTGGCGTGGGCTTAACAAAATTCGTATCGAGTTTTATGCCAGCGACCCGAGAAGAAAGGGATGTTATTTGAGAGGGAGGAAAGTCGTTGTCGCGGGAGTCGTGTGAGGAATGACCGGTGCGTTGTCTTTGATGCCCAGGGGGAACAGAATTGTTGCTAGTGGAGGCCGTGCTTGACATGGCCTGGGTGGCGCTTTGAGGAGCACTACAGTGGCTGCTTGCCTGTGCCTGTGCTGTGGCTATCCCTGACGCAGGGAGCCTTTCCACCGATAAAGGCCCTATAGATGCAGGAGCAGTCTCGTATTCCTGATACTTGCTCGAACTATCTATTTGATACTCGTGCTGATCGGAATGAAGGCCCCTGAAACCAAGACTGGGCTCGCCGGTATTTGATGGGGCGATGCTATTTTGGGTAGCGAAGCCTGTCGTGTTTGATGCAGCTCCCGCTGACGAGATGATTTTTGGCTGCGCAATGACCTCTAATGGCTTTGTTTGGCCGTATTCCTGGGATCTCCGATACGATTGCCGATTGGAAGTTTGTTGTAACTTTGATTCCTTCTCGACTGATCCAGAAACATTGTCCTCATGAGCGGCACGTGTCTGTTCGGCGAGGCCGCCATCTGTATTTGTCCCTGTACATCCAAGAGGATCTGCGTTGCGTTGGCTCTTAGTGCTATGGTCCGAGGGTCTAGCGGGCGACCCCGCTGTAATCGCTGGCGATTGGCTGGAAGACACTGTAGGTTTGTCGATACCAGCACTAACACTGCTTGACTCAAGACCGCTTGCGATGAACTTGTCGATGTCAAGAAAGCATGAATCGTCCATGATGCTGAGTGGTGTTGATGTTTGGTCGGCCAGCGACTGAAACGAGACCAGCTCAGGGCTTGTTGTTTGAGGCGTTGAAAGAGGAGACGATAGCACAGGTTCTATAAGGGTGTCGTCGTTCTCTTGGCCGCGGTCAGATATTGTAGGCTTTGGAGAAGTCATGATGACTGATTGGCGAGCGCAAACGTCGAGCGATCCTTCGCCAACCGAACAAGGCAGGGAGGAAGCTGCCTTTGTGTTAATTCTTATCAAGCAAGGATGCGCTTAGCATCCAGATGGCCGTGCCAGACAGGGAATTGGATATAAATGGACAAGATTGGCCAGATTCGGTTCCAAGTACCCGAATGTAATCGAGGACGAACGGCACAGCAGCGCAGCACAGCGAATGCACTGACAGCTGTTATCGAAGTGACTGTAGTCGTAGTGTGGTAATGAAAGGTCACGGGTCAGCACCCCATGATATGCTGGACTGAAGTCGGTGTGCTTTAATGATAGCTGGCTGCAGGTGTCGCGGTTTTGGTAGTAGTTTGCGATAGTGGGAAGCCGGTGTCAGACCAGGGTCGAGAGCTCGAGCGCAAGGACTTTGAAGCTCTTGGAGTTGTTGGCGGAAGAGGATTGGAGAACAAAAAGGTCACAGCGCGACAGCGCGAAGATGTCTAGAAGTAAAGTTAAGACGGCTGGACCAAAACGGCGAGACTTTTGTTCAGAGTTTGACGAACGGATATTTGAAGGCAGGGGCCCTTGTAGCAACGGGAACAAGGCGGGAAGCCAAAAGTTGACTTTGATATAAGCAAGACGGAGATGGCTGGAGAGTACGTATAATAACTATCGCCAGCGCAGCACAGACTTGCACTGACAAAGGAAGACGAATTAGCTGGATCGAATTGGTAGTGTAGCGCAACGCACAAGCCAAGCGGAAAGGTATCCTGGTGTTTCAATGCTGGGTCGCGTCGCATGGAGAGACAGGATGATCCAGGTACCGAGCGAACCAGGTACGCTCGGAAAGGCCCGCAACTCAAGACAAAGACAGAGACAGACAGACAAACAAATAAGGAGACAGATATGAGATGAAATGAGACGATGCAGGGAACCAGAGAAAAAACGTGGCTGCGAGAAGAATTGGCTCGTACCTGACGGCGCGCATTTGCAGGTGCAGTGCAACGAAGAAGCTTTAAGAAGACGAGTCGATATAAGCGTTGAAGCGCAGTGCACGGCCGTGTATGTACCTCTCGGGTCAGACAGGTAAGGTACGCAAGGTCCCAGGCGTACAAGAAGCAAACAACGAGATAAAGGGTCGGTCAGAGTTGTACAAGTCGCGGTACGGCTGATGTTGGCAGAGAGATTGGCCTCCACTGCCTGCTGTGGTTGCGTAACGATGATATCGGCGCAAAAGAAGAAAAGAAGGACTGACTGAATTGGATCCCAATGTCGCATAAAAAGTTGGAAGTTGGAGAAAGGATGTTTGCCCGTTGACTTAAGTGGGACGATACCAAGACTTTTTCATCGGTCAATTCAATTCAATTTCGATAGACAAGACGTTTTCTGAATCGCGCAGAGTAAGAGTGAGTGAGTGAATGTTGTTTATGGAAAAGTCAATGTAAATAATCTTAAACCTAAAACGTACATAGAAACAGAGTTGAGGCTTTACTCGGACAAGGCAGATGTTAATGATTGAAAACGGCATGGGATGCCACACTCTACAATTTACACTAAACCCGCCCATGAACAAGTCTAACTTGATCAATGCTAAAGGGAGAGTCTGATAAGCCAATGCATGCGTGGATATGCTATAGGGCTCAGCTGATATTGCAGCAACAGCATCCCTTAATCCCTTCGCGATAATGCCTTTGCTCTTCAAGATTGGATCTCTCTGAGTCTGTAAGAAATGACCAGATCGCGATGCTATGGGTCGCTTTTCTCTCTTCTATCCATTCAATGTAACCATCGGAAACTAGAAACGCCATTCTCCACAAGATTGATCCTTCTTTTCTCTCCGTCGACCAATGATCTAATACCGAAAAAAGAAACAAAAAAGAAGACTTTTCCCTCGCATGTTTTACATCGTTTCGCATGCGGGCCCAGGCTTATCCCCCAGATTTCTCTACCCTCCATCATCTAACAAAACAACAAATAATCTTCCAATGAGCATCATCAAGATGCCATTTTCTGGCTGTGGCTTTAGATAGCGCCGTTGATAACTGTCGAATCCTGCGCTGGAACAGATACCCACCATCTTTCGTCATGCGTGCCCTGTTTTTTGGTTCCCCGGAAGCGGCAGAGGATTCAACGCCCACTCTACCGAAGAATCCGAATCCACTCGCGGCCAAGTTTCTAGTCCCTGTTCCTCATGGCTTTTGAGGTTCCCCATAGGCCCAATGCTGCCTACTTTTAGTGCTAGTCCCTGGGATGCTCCGCTCAGACTGCAGAGCAGCCGCAGATGGCTTGGGCTTGGGCTTGGGCTTGGCTGAAGCAATGTCGCGGTGAAAAACGAACGGTGTGCACGTCAAGATTCGTCCATGATGACGACGAATGTCAGACTTGGAGCTCGTCCCGTGCCGTATCGCTTATATCAATAGATAAATGATCAAGTGGTAAGCAATGTCTTGGCTTGCAACAATATATCAAGGACTTTGGTATCTTGGCTACCTCTCAATCTCGATCATCTACAGGGGTTTTAATGGGCACACCAGAACTCTGGGCCGTTTTGACCAGGGTTATCGTGGTTTCAATATCAAAAACGCCTCCATCAGTTCGCAACGGCCAAGCCTCAACGACACAAACTCTTGTCAACGTTTTCTCATATGTAAAACCGCCGTTCGCGGACCCGTTGCTGGTTTCATTATCTTGCCAGCCACTGTTGCAGAAAACCACATTGTGGCGCCTGCAACCCTGGCTGACCACGTTGGATCCTGGTCATTTATACAGGTGGCAGCCAGGGAATACGTTGCTATCTCATCATTTCATGCAGGGGCGTGTGGTCCTTTGCATCTGCGTTGCAGCTCTAAATTGGTAGACTCTGAAACCAAGAAACAACTCAACTCTGCGTAAGAGAGCCGCTATCTTCCGGAGGGTCCAGTTACATCGTGACGTTACTGTTGTAATCGGCTTCTTGTCCAAAACCCGGGTTGCCGGGTCACGTTTTTCTTATGGATATCCTGAAACAGCGGCAGTTGGGGCTCTGTTATTAGGAGAGCATTTCTACTATTATCTTGACTCATGTTGCTCAATGGCGATTCAAGACTCAACGGACAGATGTTTAATCAGATTGGCGAGGGAAGGCGACTTGGGACCTCTACTAAGTGACGAAAAGACTGATGTCAATTTAGTATAACGTAGTATAGATTTGGTCGACCTTTGGTGTTGTATATTTTTGGCATCTTGGCATAACATCAGAAGAATTTTTCTTCCAAGGGCAGGCCAATGCTTCGTAGGGTGCTCACTTCTGTGCTATCTTTAACCATGTAGGTTTGATGAAGCAGAGATGTCCGATGGGTTAAATAACGTTTCCTTCGCATAATTCAATCGGTACCTAGATCTAATCTTGTGTTATAGCCCGGGGAGATCTTATTCAACCGCATATCAACAGATTTATTATACTCAACGGTGGCACTCCATACTTTCGCCCTATGGGTAATAAGCGTCTCAACAACATTTCGTGCAAGTGACGAGACATTGATCAAGTAGTAGAGAGCATGTAGCATGAATAGTGGTCGCTGCCATTTTTCGGGGATCAGGGGAAGCAAGAAAACTTGAGACCTCTATTCTAAGTGACAAAAAGACTGAGGTAAATTTAGGTAGGCTTAGTATAGAATTATTGCTCTTTAGATTAGTTTATTTTGACACCCTATATTTTGGTCAGAGGTTTTGGCTCTCTAACGACCTCAAGTCTTTGGCTCCTGTGGTTGTGCTTGTGTTTCTGCGTCCTGTTCTGCCTCCGACTCTCCTACGGATGGTGGATTCTCCAATCTCTGCCGCTCATCCATCGTAAGCTCGCTCTTAGCGGACCCAATCTGGATGAACGGGATAAAGAGCAACGGAATCGATGCCACGCCAAAGGCCAGCCAGAATGCCACCTTGTAGCTTTTTCGAAGACCCAGATTCGCCGTTTCTGCAACCGCAATGTCTGCAATACCAAGGAAGAAACTGATTCCCAAGAACAGAACACTGTTGATTAGAGCTCCCGCGAGCCCCTGTCTATGGCTTGGCATGTTTGTGGTTAGGAAGATGTTGCTGACTGTGAAAGTGATGTCGATGCCGATGGTGCAACAAACCATTGCTGGGAAAACCCAGGCCCAATAGTTGGGGTTCTCAGGCATAAGGGCAAACAGCAACATGGTAATCGCGTTGGCCAGTGACGAGATGAACAGCAGCACTCGTCCTGGTAGGAAGTGCAGTGTGAAGCCTCCAACGGTGCCAATGATGAGACCACCAACGCACATAGGGATATACCAGACCGCAGTTATGAGTGGTGACCTGTGCAAGACCAACTCCATATAGAAGCTTGAGTAGAACAGGAAGAGGCCAAATGTGCCGAAGGCCATGAAGAGCACGGCTAGCAGACGATTCATACCCTTAGGCGCAAAGAGGTCGGCGGGCAACAGAGGAACTCGGGCTTTATGCGTTTCGACGTACCATGCGCTGGCCAGGAACATGACTCCGAGGATCAGTGTGACGATGATATAGGGTGTAGCCCAGCCTTGGGGGGCATGTGAACTATCCGTCAGAGAGTAGACAACAAGGAGAAGGCCAGGGACAATAGTTCCAACACCCCACCAATCCATGGTGATATCACTCTTTCTGTCGCGGAAGTCGAAAGGGACAGCGAGAAGGGAAACGGAAGAGACAACGGCAAACACGATAGTGCCGATCCAAAAATACCAGCGCCAGTCAAGATACTCTGCTGTTAGACCTGCAACGAAGATACCAAAGAAGAACCCCAGGGGTGCAAATGCTCCGTACAGAGCAAAGATGAGATTCTTTCGAGGTCCGGGGCGATAATATTTGCCCATCAGCATAACGCCACCAGGGAGATAAGCCGCAGGGCCGAAGCCTTGGAGGGCTCGACAGAAGATGAGCATCATGTAGTTCTTGCTGAATCCCGCGATAAGTGCCCAGAGCATAAACCACAGGAGACCACCATTGAAGACGATGTATCCGCCATACATATCGCTTAGGCGGCCCATGGGTAGAAGCATTGCTCCAGTTATAAGAGAGAAAACACTTGAAGGCCATGTTTGTGAAGCAGCTGGGATATTGAGTTCTTCGGCTAATGGTGGAAGGATAACATGAAATCCACTGACGAAGAATTCCTGATGATGTCAGTGCCTGCATTGAACAGTGGTGACATAGAGCAACGGCAGATATAACTTACAGCCATTAACATGGAACAAAACACAGAGAAACCAAACCCTAGCTCGGCCCATATCGACTTAAACACTTCAGGTCGTTGACGACCGAGCTTCTCAACATCCATAGAAGAGTCCCGGCTTCGTCCAGCCTGGACCCCAGGATTCTCTTCGTCAGTTCGACTCATGGTATGCACATCAAATAAAGAATATAAGACAATGTAAGATAAGAGTAATATTCAACCGTCTAATCGTACACCGAGGCTATAATACAAGGAAAAAGAAGAGGATGCCATCACGCTTTGTAGTATCTCGAACCTCGCTTGCCCCGTCATTAACCATGCTTGGCGAGTGGATCGAGCGTGGGAAAAATTGCCTCCTTCGGAATAGCGGCCTGTCTACGGAGTAGCTGACAAAACATTCGATTCAAGGGAGCGAGAAAATGCTTGTTAAATGCCGATGTGACGCCCGAGGCGATGCTGTTTTTGCTAATATGACGACCGAGTCGTGGAGTTGAGGGCGTAAGATGACGACCTGGCTGAGGTTTCTGGGGGATTGGGTGATATTTATGACGACCTGGTGCAGGAAATTGCAAAATGGGATTATTAATTACTTTTTGAATTAATCAGCTTCATTAGAAATGCTCAAAGCAACAACGTGGAAAAAACCAGCTTGGGGAAATCCTTGGTGTTTTTGATGCCGTCGCTCAGTTCATTTGATCTGACTCACTGAGCAACGCCATAAGCATCCCTTGATCTTAAATCAGGATGTCAAAATAAACTTGTCTAAAGGCTTGCTAAGATGTGCTAAACTTACCTAAGTCTTTTTGTCCTTAGATCTTACCTCCAGCATCTACATGATATTTCCCCAGATTTTGCTTCAAGATTATCTATCTCCTCATCTACCGCTTCCCGAGGGTCGCGAGGACTCCGGGGAGTGGGGGTTGGCAGTTGAATGGCAGATAAAATGATCCTTGACTTGGACCTCTTTGCTAAGTTTGACATTGCGAACTCTCTCTGTGACTTGGCACAATTCGTTGCCATCTCCTGAAGACCTTTCGAGAACCGCTGTTGTTTATGTTAGATACCTAACTTGATGCTCGATGGAGCAGTAACTTGGATGAGCAGTATAGTCTCTCAAATAAAGAGCACAGTCTTGTTCGATGTGAGAGGCGTCGCTATGGTTCTCGAACTCATTACGACTTTATGCGGCTGTACCATCGACAGCTTGCCATCTTGATAAGAAACTGCGTTTCATTGCCCACAAGGCGTTAGTCTCATTCAAACTGTCATCCAGATGCTTGTCTTCGAGAACATAAAGGCGACTCCCTGCCAACCAAGCTTGCAAGATGCTTGTGTTGTCTACTTATCTTAGATTTAACTACCCAAACTGGACGTCGGAGCTTGGGGTACCAGAATATATAGATCGTTCTTTATAAATAGAACAATGGCATTCAAATGACCTCCACGATTGTATACAGAGGAGAGCCGTCATAGTTTATCCGGCATTTGCCCATCATCACGACGTCGAGGGCTTAGGGCGGATCACTCGTACGGTTCCCCCATATCACAGTTTACTTGCCAGTGACAGCATCGGACTGAAAATTAAAGGAGAAAGACAGACATGGCTAATTTAGCCAGCATTCTGAGATTCTTGAGAAAACAGCCCTAATTCTTGTTGTTGACCTAGGTAATCGCCTTCTTGAGTCTTAATGGTCGGGCAGCTGGTGCTACCCTGGATCTCTAAGCGGAACGCAGCCGCTTATGTGCTGAAAACCATGGCTCCTCCAACAAGAAACAAAGATCGACTCCAATTGAGGAGATCGTGGCCTCATAGAGGGTATTTCGCCCAGATGGATGGTTACTACTTGTAGGTCATTAATATCAGCGCTTAATACAAGAAGCTTTCGGGGTGAAAGAAAGCCAACACGAATGATCATCACGCTGAGAACGGGCGCTTCCATCGTGATATGGAATACTGCAGATAGTGATATTCTACCAACGTTACACAGTGGCTCTCTTCTCAAGTGACAATCTCAGAAGTACAGCGACTCATTGCAATAAAGTTACAAGCTTGACGTGGCGACAAGACCCTGCGAAACAACCACTCTGCGCGTCTCCGCAAAGATCAATTGCAAATCGATACAGATTAGCTCAATGAGTCGCGCACGTGAAACAGGACTTGTAGATCTCGAAGCACGACTCGGGGAAACAATTGACGCCGTGAACTCTGACTGTACGACGGACCCTTCATGATCCGCGGCTGATGATCAGCACTTTTCACGCATCCGGTTAGCCAGATGGTAGAACCGCATTCCAGAAGGCAATGGGCTTTGTTTACACAAAAGGTTAATTCAGGGCTGATGCTCTAGGCTTATCGAGAATTCGGGAGGCGAACTTGAATCTGGGAAACACATGGCGAGTGGAGTTTGATCTCAAGGTGATGGGGTAAGTACCTATCTCTTGGAAGCGATCTCAGCTGGAAGTTTGCTCCGTGAATGAGATAACTATGCCGACTTCGGCGTGGAAATGATGGGGAAGTGAGACATCTCGATGCAGTTTGGGGTACCACGACTTCCATGTGATACATAACACAGGCCAAGGTTCGTTGCCACGGTTTAAGATGACACAAAGAGGAGCATTGAACCCTTGGTCAAATGGGAGACGAAGCAACCAACTTTCTCAAGAATACAACATTAATGACAGAACAAGGAGCCCAAGGTTTCAGTCTTCAAGCGGTGTGTATGAAGCAGCACCCACAAGACAAAGAGATCCATGTAAGTCATCAAGATCTCAAGAACACAAGTCATGTTATTTTTTCTCTTAAGGACCGAAAACTCAATTCTACCGAATTGCCAAAAGTGAGATGGCATGTATGATAGCCCACGTGTAATTGGATAAATGCAAAGCTGGAACAAGATGCGGATATCACCTGAGGTCAAGGGGCACGGGATAAAAGAGCCGCAATTGATTCGACGGACCAGGATAATTTTAACTCAACAACATCAGGAGAGCGTGGCCTCAGCAGTTGGATAGGGACATGCAAAAACTCCAAGGGCTGGGGGATTTCGTGTTTCTTCGTGATATGAAATGGCGGAGGTTCAGTCAGATCCATGATGATTAGAGGGTCTCGTGTACTTTTAGCTCACGGCAGGGCTTCCGGAAAACAAGCATTGAACCAGGGCGGGCTGATGCGGTGAGTGCGGGGGATCAACGGGGGGAGCTGCACTGTAAAGCAAGGGACCTGAGCGGTCGGTGACAGAAACAAGTGAAGCCTTGCTCTGCTTTGTTGCACTGCAGTGGAGAGCGAATGCAACGGCTCGTTGTGGCTGCTGTGCGTGCTCAGATGGATGTTGTCTCTCAAGTTATCGCTTTCGGAAGCCGCTGGAGAAATCGAGCTAACGTTGGAGTACGCACGCACGCTACGGTATCGTATTGTGATGGAGGGTTGTCAAGCTGAGAAGGTTGAGTGGCTGTCTTGGATGTGACGGCATAAGAAAGTGTGTGTGCTGCGTGCCCGCATGAGATAACTCTGTAATGGAGGTGTCGCGTGGGGGGTTGAGTTTAACAAAGGAAACCTTCTATTGAACTTTCACGATAGCTTCAATTTCAGCTATAAAGAGACATAATAACATGGAAATACCCCCATACCAATTAAACTGACTCACTTGCAAAGAGACAATCGTCGGAACTTTCTGAGACTTAATTCCAGTTCATCCTCAACGAAATCATGGCATGGCTGCCGTGTAACACAGAACCTCAACAGTAACACGCATCTAAGGCTGCACCTGCAACCAACATCAGATCTCACAGCAGAGAAAGGGGGCGCCCTTGAGGCTCTGGCTTAGCGAGGGTGTGATGCCTGTGAGATAACGGACCTTGCGGGCCTGGCGACGGAGGGTTACAGCGTAACAGCCAGAAGTGTTGCCAGCAGTCTTTGAGAAAAGAGAAGAGACAAAGTCATGAGGATTCTTGTCTTTATTCTTGCTCGGACTGGTCGCCACAATGGCCACGAGTTTACGGGCCTTCTAGCGAGGACCTTGGTTACACCTCTTTTGATGTTTTGTGCATGTCTAGTTCAGTTTGTCCTGATCTAAACAGTTGTCTAGACTTTTGACAATACAGTAGTTTCAGATTTTCAGTTCAGATGGAGTTTGGAATAGTCGGTGAGGACGGAACTGCAGGAACGTCAATCCCTAGCAGCGGGTCGATGTCCATTTTGTTTGTTTTCCAGGTTTCTTGTGATGGCTGTTTCTCACCGGGGCTCTGCGGCTTCGGGGCCCGGGCGGGAACACCAGCAGAGCCCCCCGGGCGGACGCGGACGGTGGGTGGCGAGCCTGTATTCGAGGTCTTGGCTTGGATATGTACGGTGTTTTATTGCGCGGGTTGGTCTTGGGATGAGATCATAGAGGCCTGGTCGATGATAGCCACATGAGGGACGATTGCTTGCATGTTGGTGTGATTGGAATTGTTGGACGTGGGGAGCTGATACTGCAATTAATCTGAGTACATCAATGAATCAAAGGGCATTGAGTCAAGTAACCAGCCTGTGTGAGCTCGAGAGCAAAGTACTGTATGTTCTGAGTCAGATGTGCAGCTGGGTGCTATCGTGGGCTTGAAAGATGACCTCAGCACAGTAATATCCTGACTCTTGCGACTCTCACACTGTCCATCTACTTATGATATCCCATGCTAATGAAACCCCACCATGGTCCTGACGGTCTCCAAGACACCCCCACCAAGAGCTGGTCTGGGCTAGGTAGGCTTGACAGAATGGATAAGACATGGTTCCCACGGGGAAACCGCTTTTGATGCTGGGGTAGACAGCAGAAACACTATCGTGAGCCTCACGTTGGGAAGAGATTGAGCGCCCTGTTTGTGAACAACAAAGAGTAAATGCGCTGCCTACCGGTAGATACGAGCGATGTGATGTGCGCTTGACGCGGCCCCTGAAAATGGGACCATCAATGAACATCATCATTGCCACCCACTTCAAGATCTGAGAGCATGCCCATTTTTGATTTTCAGGGTATGACAGGCGCCTGGGTTCGGTTCTGAGTTTACTGCGCTGGTGGGTGCCCGCTGCTAATGTTAGCTGGGCTGGGCTGGCAGACCCTTCTCTTTGTGTTCCAGGGGTCTTTTCTGCCTGCACTGCACTTTTGCCTCGGGAACTGGTGTCCGCGTCACGTCATTCAAAGGTGGCATGTGGGATGAGATGCTGAAAAACAACAAGTTCAGTAGAGACAGATAAGCAATTTGGTGATTCTTTTAGTTGGACTTCTCAGCAAACATATGATGATTTTGAGGCCGTGGTAGGCAGCTGGACAATTGATAGCGAGGCTTAGGTCTTGGACTTGTTCGATAGTTTGTGGCGGCACTTCCAATGCGAGAGCAGAGCAGAGTCTGATTGACAAGGGTCCGTTGCCCGTTGATTTGACTGAAATGTGAACTTGTGACCGCCGGCGTCGGACGCCAGCCATTTCCCGCTTCCATTCTCGTCTCGTCACCAAGAGAATGAATGGATGGATCAGAGACAATTCCATCCATCCATCCATGTATAGTACCTCTACTACCGAAAACAGACTATCCTGGTACCGTAACTACCACTGTTTAGTGAGGTGAGGTGCCTCTATCGCCCCGCCCGCTCTTTTGCTCTGGCCTCTCTCTGCTGTTGCCAGACTAAAACCAAGGTCGCCCGCGCAGTCGGAGTCTCGTATCCATTCCCAACTGCTTTTCTCTACCAGACCAAAAGTTGACTTTCGTCACTAGCAAACCAAACCAAACCATCTTCACATTTTTTAATCTCTCCCTTCTACTTTTCTTCTTCTTCCCTTCCCACTAAAGCCCTTTACTCTTCCTCCACCGAAACACCCTTCGTTCTACTCCAATTGCGGTCTTCTCATTGTCCTTACCTAAGGCAAATACTACTATTACTCACTTGTTTTTGTCCCCCCCTACCCCTCCATTACAAGCACAGGACAGGCACAGGCACCGCGAGTGAGCGAGCGAGCGCAACGTAGGCCAAGTACGAACGAGCATCAACCCAGTCAAGTCCGCACGAGTCATCTATTCCCGAACCCTGGTCTTTTCTTTCTCCTCCCCTCATCATGGCCACGACAGACAAACCTCGGCGACGGTTTGTTCCAGAGCCCATTGAGACCACATTTTCAACCAGTCGATCAAGCAACAGATCAGATGAGAAAAAGACGCCTCGCACAATGAGACCCAATCCCGAACCTACACCCGAGCCCTCGCCTCGTTCTCCCTCGCCTGGTTTGAACGAGTTGCAGAGGAAGCACCAGCAGCGACCAAAGCGACGCTTCGCTCCTCAGTTGATCGAATCGTCCCGTAGAAGCCGCAGAGTTGGAGATGCAGGACCTGCGACTAAACCTAGCGACAAGACCGACATTACCCCTTACACAAAGAACATCTACACCGCCACAAAACACCGCGGCAGACGACGAGATGATGCCCACGAATCCCCTTCCAATGGCCCCAGACGTCGCGAATCCGAGGACGAGAATGTCGTTCAGTTTCTGCTAGAGATTGCTGCGAAGGAGGCAGAGCGCCAGATGCAGGAGGCCGCTCTGGCCGCGTTCCCCAACAGTCACGTTCGTGAAGGAAACGTCGATCATTTTTACTTCCGTGAGAGTTCAGGAAGTGATCAATCTCCCGAGAGCACTTCTCCCATGCATGATCACCATGGCCAGCCCGTCAAACACCATCACATTGTGCGGCGGCAATCGTCCGACAGCAATCTCGGCTGGTGGCATAAACACATGCAGGAGCATGTCGAGGCCAAGCAGGAGCAGGAACAGCAGCAGAAGGATGAGGATGCTATGGCGATTGACGAGAAGCCTGGGGAGATGGACACCCTCGTTGAAGAACCTGCAGTGGAAGCACCAGCGGTTAGGAAAGACGAGGATGTTATGATGCGAACCGATACAGCTGACCTCGATGCAATGGACCTCGAACCTCCTCCGGATCCGATGTGGACCACCTCAAACACCCCTCGTGATAGTAGTAGCAAGCGGTCATCGATCGGTGTTAGTGGTCCGATTGGTGAGACGCATATGCCGTTGCTCGATACAGAATCTTATTTGACAGCCGAGCAACGCAGTAAGGCGTCGTCCCCGGCACCTGCAGCATCCCGACACATTGGCGAATCTACGATGCCCTTCATCCCGTCGGCCCCGGCCGTTGGCTCTGCGGATGTCCCGTACGCCAAAGCTTCTCAAATACCCCCAGACACCGGCGGCTTTGCTGCCACGCGCAACCTCGCCCGACCCTTCGGATACCGACCTTTCGGACGTGGATCGCCTGCTCCCTCGTTCCAGAAGAGACGTCTGGGTGTCACACCGCCCATGCTCGGCAAAGATCTCGTCTTCCGGAGGTGTCCGTCTCCCAAGCAGACCAAGCTCGAGCCCGATCACCCATTCGCAGAACGCCATGCTGAAGAGAAGTTCCGGGATCTTTCGGGTCAGAATGGTCTTTGGAGAGGCTATTGCTTCAGATCAGACTCGAATGATAACTACCTAGTGCCAGCAGACCTGCATGCCCCACCGATGCTGGCCACGCCCAGACCGGCGGCCACTCCCGGTGACGCTTCAAAAATCAGCTCTCCACCATACACAGACGAGCCTGTCATGATCGGAGCAGCCAATGGCCAGGCCAACGGCATAGCGCAGCACCGGACACGGGCCGGTCCCCCCAAAGGACTCCACATGCTGCATGGTATCAATGAGCGTCTGCAGAAGGAAAAGGCACATGCAGAGCTCGAAGATAAGATTGATCAGGAGTTTGATGATAGCTTTGTCACTCAAGTGTACAACTATCTATCGCTAGGCTATCCCGCTATGGCCCGCGCTTTTGATGGCGAGCTTTCACGGATTAGCTTGATGAGTATTGAGGACCTTGAGAGAGACGATGAGAAGCAACTCGCCCAAGGCCACCTCGTCGAGTCAGAGGCCGACAAGCCTCGCGACCAGAGATGCCCTCGATGGCATGCTCTTCAATCCTATATTAAGGAGTGGGCTAGACAGCACCCCAACCTCGACAGCATGGACCCCGTTGGATGGGGTGTCCGAGAACGACGAGGCAGCTGGGCTGTCTAGGCTTCACGTTGCGATATCGTTTGCATTCACTGTTTTATCGCGCATTGTTTACAGCTTTCGGTTTCAGAAGATGTTTATCGGTTACGATCACAACTATTTAAACCATGGACGGGTGTTTTGCTTTTACATCGTGGAACTTTTCTACGCATGTTGTTCGAGTTTTTAAGAAGCATGACGGGACGAGGAAGTCCCCGGAGCGGGCTTTGCTGTATGGATCAAAGTAGAGGCGGATCAAGTTTTACAATGCGTTTGTTTGCGATGCTCAGCGGTGGATGGCCTAGAAGGTGGTTCTACTAGATGACGGAAAGACCGGGGAGGAAAGACAAAAGCTATGAGAGGAGGACCCCAAATGAAATGGGGGATGACGGCATGCGAGATAGCATCGCTGTAGTGATTAGTGTGAGTTCAAGACTTGTTAAGTACCGCTACATGGATGTGTAGACAGAATGCATTTCCAACTCGGCCGAAGGGACCGAGAAAGTTTGCGTTGATGATAATTGAGGCTCACATGAGCGTAATTGAGTTAGCTGCTTTCGACCATGTGAACTGCCATCACAACTTTGACCCATCTTTGCCACTCTCTTCAATAACTTTCCATTCTCGCCCATCGATATCAACCGTATCACCCTCTTTCAATGCTTCTTCGCCCAGAATCTTCTCAATCGGCAATTCCGCATCTCCCATTCTGATAGTCCTCTTCCACCCGTCCTTCCACTCCCATCTCTCCAACGAGATATGCTCTCCAACTCTGATCAGCCCCTGCGCATAACGTCCCAGTCTAACAACTGAGCCCCTCACTCCGTTCTTCTCATCCTCCGTTTGAAGAACAATCGCTCTAACAGCTGGTTCACCAGGCACAGCTGTCGGCGTAGCATCATGCCACAGCTCTTCATACGCTGTGTCGATTCCAGTATCGGGGTTAACCATACTGCCCTTTTCGAGGGTCAGATCGTTTGGTTGAGGATACATGAAGCCGGCATCGGAGTCGAGAGTGCGGGATGATATCCATTGGTGGAACGTTGAGTGGGAAGTCAGGTTGCCTTCTGGATCGGGGATTTTGGTAGACACTGTTGTACCGGCTATGGCCCAGTCAAGGCGAGATAGAGGAAGGGGTTCTAGGGTTTGTTAATAGTGAGTGAGAGAAAGGGAGAGGGGTGAGTACCATCTTGGCCGGTCCATGAGGGGTCGTTATCGGGGAGGAGAATTCGTAGATCAACGAAACGCTTGAGGCGTGGTGATGTTACGACTATGGTGGATGTTGGCTCAGAGGCCTCATCTGGGAGCCAGCGGATGAATTTTCTTATTGAGATCGTGCCCATTGTAGGAGATGTTATATATAAGTTGCAGTTGAGCAGGTTGAGTCAGGGTTGAGGGGTGGTTAACTATGCGGGGGCGGAATATGAGAGCGGAACGCCGATATCTATCCGCCCAAGGTTCCGCTAACACAGCCCTTAAGGAGCAAGGACAGATTAGACCGTAATATAAGGCGTCGAAATAAACTTAGTAAAAGGTATACTAAACTTATCCTAAACATATACTAAATGAACTAAGTCTTTTTATCATCTAAGATCGAAGTTCTGAGTTTTCTTTCCTCCCCTAGACGGCGCTGCCCAGAACTGTATCGAATGAACGTCTACAGTCATCAAGGCAAAGACCAATAACAAACCATATATGCAGGGAGAATAGAAAACCACCCAAGAAGAGGCTGGTAAACGTATCTGAGAGAACCTGGCTTGCGACCAAGCAAAAAGGGCTCAGGCAGATTAGAAACACGCTTCTCACAAAGGAAATTATCCGCTTCGAAAGATCCTTGTTCTCAGCCCAGACTTCCAGAGAGAAGATAAGGAGCTGCAGAGGCACCAAAACTGCAGCGAAAACCAGCATATATATATCAACCGTAGTCGATGTAAAGGTTGCAAGAGAAAGTCTTATTATGATAGTCCGAAGAAACAGATATGAGACGCAAAGTAGAACCACGTATAAGAGAAAACGCCCTTTGTTTCCTCTCAAAATCCGAATGAGAACGAAGGCCGTAGTTAGGGAAGCATGGGTGTAAAAGATCAGTAAGAACGCTAATAGAATAGGAAACACATCTCCCGGGACGGAGTTCTGGGCAAGCGAGATAGCAGAATATACCAATATGACGACATCCAGAATTGTGCTTTTCAACGGCCCATCCCATCTCATCTTGTCAAGCCATAGGTTGCAGGCAACCCAGGAAAGTTGCAGCGCGGGCTGGAGGATGAACACCGAGGAAGTGATCACACCAAGGGGGGAGACGATGCCTTGCGTTCCTGGTCTGTCGAGAACGAAGTAGACTGCGATCTCGATGTATGAGAGGACTGCCAAGAAGAATACACCTCGATACGCGGAGCTGTAGATGTGGCTCAGGTCTCTGGTGTCGTCTGAGTTAAGCACAGGAATCTCCTGGGGGTCGCTAGCCGGCTCGTTGCTCGTTGGTACCGTATAAAAGGCTTCGATTGCCAGGGCAGGGGGCGCAATGAGAAGGATGATAGGAAGAACCTGGCCAAAAGTCCATTCGCTGTCATCCTGATTGCCTGGCATTCGGAGTTTAATGAGGCGCGCCGTAATCCAGATGATAGTAAATAACAACCAATGGACCTGCCAAAGGAGATCAGCGAAGTTCTTCGGATAATGCTTGTGCCGCAGCATACATACCTCAGCTAGGAGCGACGTGAAGAGATCAAGTTGGATACTTAAGACTGAGTGGAGCCCGATCAGGATAGGAACAAAGAAGTAACCCAAGACACGACGAGGCATAGACGCTCCAGCAAATGTGTGATCCCATTCTCTTCCCATAGAGCCTGAATCATCTCTTCTGAGCTTATTACCCTCTTGTTCTACACGATATGCAAGTTCACGCAGCCCACCTTCGAACCCCCTAAATGTCTTTGCAATACGAATAGCGAACCCCCAAACAAGAAGGACGATAAACTTGATAGCTGATTGAAAAGCACAGAATCTGCCTTTGCTCCCTCCTTAAAATAGCAGATAGCAGGGCGGCCACCGTGACTGAGCCAAGGATCCTCATAAGGATTCCAATAAGCACCCTCATAAGCATCCCCGCTATCCTCGGTAAAAGTCGTCGACAGTCCCACTGCCACGGATAGCATAACTTGGATTGTACACATGGCCACTAGACGCCATGCACGCTTTGCAAGATTATTGGCGAGATGGTTGCGAAGAAATGACAAACTGGCCATGTGAGTTAGTGAAGCAAGCCATGCCAGGTAGATCATGTATTGCCAATGATAAGCAACGATATCGCAGCCCACTGAGGCATACGCGCCGATGAGAATCGCTAATGATGTGAAGATCTGGACGTCGGCGAACATGAGGACGCACTATAATGCATAATGGTATGAGTACATGTGACTGATAGGATAGCACCAAACTCACAGCGTTCAATGCTGTGCCAATCCTGGAATGTCGAGACGAAACAGATGTTGAATGTAGTCTGAGCCATGGGAGGCTTTGTAGGATTTCGTGAACTGAATAGTCGATCGAGTTTGGATACTGAGTAAGATCTTGCGTGCCCTCTTTTCGAAAAGGGTCTAATTTGGGATCGAAGACTTTGAGATAGTATCCGATGAGAACAATGGCCACCATCCACGCCGTAATGATGAAGGCCAGAGTTACCTCGTAGAAAGTTAGCCGTAAGCACTGTTATAAATGAGAGCGAGGCTTACACCAATTCCTCCTATATCCCCATACGAGGGGATTTCTTTGGGGAAGTCTTTGCAGGTAGAACTGCACTTATCTGATAATTTGAACATAGGAACAAACTTGCATGATACCGCTGAATTGGGAGACTTGGGAGGGAAAACCACAGGTTATGTATAAATCAGGCTGTGGGAGCTGACCTACGCCATCAGAACTAGGCGGCTACTGAAAGCAGGCTCTGAGAATGGATGGATGAGAATGCATGGTGAGACGCCATGTTTAAAGTCCAAAAGAACTGGTTGGTGAGATGTCGAAGCCTCATTGGCACATTTTGCAGATTCCGAGGAAAAACGATGAGAGACAAATTCTCGCAATACGACAAACCGAAAAAGTCGCACATAGGGGCCAGTCAGGCTTACCAGAGGCTTTGGATGATACTGTTGAGGCTTACAATATCATGTTCTTACACAGCCCTGATCAAGTACTGGCCAAACGTCTGCCTGGGCAGACTCTATCTTTTTCAAGCAGGCTCCCGGGAGCCAAATAGGAAGAGAAGCCACCAGGGATGTTCTTGGCCTATACCAAGACACAATACAATTAGCTGTAGTGATTGGACGCTAATCCTCACTTCTTACAACTGCCATAATGCAAGTCAGCCTCACGGTCAAAAACGCCCAAGCTGAAAGACGAGACTCCCAGAACTGCGAAACATGCCAATTGTACCGTGCCTGGGACCGAAGGCACAGGTTACAGACAGTGGATATGTGGGAAGTATACTATTATGAGTCTATCTATGACCATTACCTCCTTTCTACTTGTCTAGAGGCCCCCCATGATGCCTGGTAGATGCCATATGACGTTGCTTAGACATTGATAACACCAGTACCAGCCTTCTCCTTGAGATATTCACAAATACAATCCGCAGAGTCGGTGGTGTAATCGTAAGGAGGAACGAAATCCTTCTCCTGCGTAATCTGCGCCTCACTGTTCTCGAAAAGGTTGTCCTTCTCAATAGCGAATCCATCCTCCTTAGAGTCAAGGTTTGTGACAATAGGTCGCTTGACGTTAACAAAGGCAGTAGTCTCAACGAGGACTTGAGCACCCATGCGAGAGTTGACTCCAGAGGTGGGAAGATCCTCATAACAGCTGCTGTAAATATGCGCGGTTCCGAAACGAATAGAGGGCGCGCGGCTGTTGACGTTACTCCAGTAGTTGTGGTGATAAGTAACGTGGAGCTTGCCGGTATCTTGATCACCGTTGCTGTCGCTGTGGCCGATGAGACTGGCCTTCCAGTGGTCGGAGAACTTATTCCATGAAAAGGTGAGGAAGTCGGAGCCGCGCTTGGCGTCGAGGAGACCGTCGTAGAAATCCTTGTCGCCGGTGATGCCCTCGGCGGAGAACTCGTTGTGGTCGATCCAGATGTTGGTAGAGGTCTCGATGTCGATGAGGTCCATTTCCTTGGGAGGGTTCTTCATGACGAGGTTGCGGATGATGACATTATCGGCCTTTTTGATACGGAAGCCACTGTCAGTGAGCCCAGAGCTGGAACCGACGCCGAGGATGGTGGTGTCGCTCTTGACGTTCATGATGTCGCAGCCGGTAAGCTGGCCGTCGATGTGAATGATACCGCCATTGGAGAGAGCAGATGTGAGCTCTGAGCAAGAAGTGACGGTGATGGGATCACCAGATCCTCCGGTGGTGTTTGCTCCGTATCCAACGAGCTCATCAACCTCAGCAGCACCGCAGCTACCGGAAGAAACCATGAAACCAGCAGGTTCGGAAGCTTGAGGGACAGGACAAGCAGTAGCCAAGAAGGCAGGGATGAGAGAAATGAGTGCGGATCGCTTCATGATGATAATAGGCACAGCCTTAACGATAGACAGATAAAGAATGTAAGTGTATTTAGAAAAAGAATGTAATTACAATGAAAGTGAGTTGCCGATAGAACCCATCTACACGAGAAAGCAGCCCAGATATAAATGTTTCTACATCTCCACAAATATGTCATCCGATTAGACTTAAGATTAAGTCTAAAGATCAGGAGTCTCACTGCTCTACTATGTTTGGCGGACGAGAGTATCACCGCCTGGGCGACGGTGCCAAGCTGCTTATTCCCCGTTTTTCGGGTCTGACGAGTGGAAACATTGGAGGCTGAGATATCTTGGCCGAGTGTTTCTGAGAACAAGCGAGCTTGGCTTGGTTTCAGGGCTGATTGAGTGTTATTGCCGGATGACAGCAGGCGGCTGCAGTTTCTAGAAAGGTGGTAAGATCGACATTCATAGCCGAGGCGGGTTTTCATGCCCCTTGGTTCTATAACTGTTATTGTGCAGTCATACCTTGAGGTATCAGATAGCTTGAGATGTTTGTATCCGTGGCTGAAATAAACTTGTCAAAAGGCTGCTAAGTTTATCCTAAGTTATCCTAAATTATCATAAGATAACATAAACTAGTCTAAGACATTATGAACTTCTCCAAGTATCTTCACCTTGCTTTTGTCATGAAGCGCACGAGAAGCACCCTCTATCATAGTATTTCTCTGTCCCCTGTGGATTATACGTGATTCCTAAGCCAGCAGGCCCAACTCTGAAGGGATAACACTCAGTGTTGCTCTTGATATATGCAAAGCCCTGACAATCTGCCCGTTGGAGGCAGACGGCAGCGCAGTTGGCCAGACTTCCAACTGGTTTGATGACATAGTTCAAGAGACGAGCGCTTTGAGCTTGTTGGCCGCTTTGACCGGAGATACCACAGGTGACGTCGTCGCTAAGAGAGGCTGAGGGTACTGCACAATCCGTGGGCTCTGGCGTTGTCTGAGTCGTGGTTGGCTCCCTGGATGCGCTTGTTGCAGCTTGGGTGGAGGAATCCCCCCCAGCTGGCCGTGTCGAGGTGATCATGGTTGTTGGGGCCTCAGATACAGACTGCGAAGAAGTGACTGCGTCACCACAGAGTGTGCAGCTCATACACTCCAAATCACTCCATACACCAGGTGCATTGGAGTCTCCATCAATAGTTGGGTCTGAGCTGAACATACACCTCATCCCAGACCGGGTGGGATCGATAGCAAAGGCCTTGCACGACCTATCGAGCTTGCAAATGATAGCGCAGTCTTCGAATGTGTCTTGGTTAGGGAAGTCAGCCAGACTACGGGCATATGGCTCGACATTGTGTGGCCAACCACGCTTGCCACATGTTGCTGTTGAAGGCACAACGTTTGCGGTGGAACAAATTCCAGGGGATGGAACGCCGTTGGCACACAGAGATGCTGTGGGGGAGGGAGATATAGACGTTGTAGTTGGAACGACGGTCGATGAGTCGGCCTTGTCGCTGGCTTCGCTTGCACTCGTGGTTGATTCAGCGTCAGAGGTGGTTGTGACAGCTGGAGTGGTAGTCGTGGGCGCCGCGAGAGTCGAAGTTGTCTTATCCTCCGCAGCACATGTCCACTGAGGCATGTTCGCAGGGTCTTGACCAACAGAAATGTAATCGAAGTAGGCATTTCCCTGTCCACAAGCATGGCAATCCATGTCCGTGAACCAGAAAAGCTCACTACCGTCCTCGGCGACCTCAGAGGATCTAGCGTCGTACAAGCTACAGCTGCCAAAGGTCGCTGCATAAGATTTACAAGAGGGGTACTTGGCACAAAGATCGCGGCATTCGTTACTAAGACCGCAGGCACCGTTCGTTGGGGCAGTTAGGAAGGGCTTGGCACAAGCTTTCGCTTTGCCCTTGACCTGAGTGCAAGATTTGGCGGGCGTATCAGCGTTGACGTTGACGCATACAGAGCCAGCGGGTTGCTCGGCGCATTCTTCCTCTTGAATGCAGCTTCGATCGTAGGCCCAGGCTGAGTCGGAGCCCCCGTTGGTAGGAATGTCTGCCCAGCTCGTAGCGAGGAGATTACATGTGTTGGCGCAACCGCTGCCAAAATAACGCCATTCGAAGCTTTGACAGTTGGTATCTGCAAGACAGAGAGCGGCACATTGCTCCTTTGTGATCTTGCTTCCACCGTACCCTTTGTAGCCTTTTGTGCTGCTATAGGGCCTCTTGGCGCAGCCTCGACCAGCGGCGCCTGTTCCGAGTTTGGCACAGAGCTTGGGGCCGGAGTTGGTAGGATCAGTAGGCGCAGAAGTCGGGGCTGATTCAGAGGCGGAGGCGGAGGCTGAGGAAGACTCGACTGTCTTGTCGGTTGCCAAGGCTTCATGGGTAGTAGTTTGTTCTTGAGAAGCTTGACTTGTAGGAGGGCTAGAAGACTCGGTGTTGTCGCTGCTAGTCATAGCTGTGCTCACAGCAGGAGCGGTGCTTGTTTGAGCCGGACCAATGGTAGCAGCATGCTTCGACGTAGGGAAGAACAATGAAATGCCATCAACCCATTCATCACCGATCTTGTTGGATACAAAGACTTGGTCAAAATAGACTTCAGCAGAGCCTCCGTTGATGCAGTTGAGCTCAAAACGGATCATTCCACTTGTAGTGGTGACAGACATCGAGTCAACAAACTCCAACCAATTGTTGCCATCGGTGACAATAGGAAAGTATGGAGTTGCTCCAAATTGAACATTTCCGTAAAGTCCTTCGATACGGCATGTATCCGCGATAGCATTGTTCACGATAGAGTACCAGAAGCGAACAGTGAAGTCACTGGGCTCCAGATTATCGAGCTGCTGTTGAATATATGGGTTATCGGATACGAAATCTCGCTTTTGAGTCCCTGAACTGGTCTTGAGTTGCACACAGTTCCTCTCGTCGGTGTGGTCTTCCTGATATCCTGGGCCTTGAAGGAGTTTCGCATCACCTGCTTGAAAGGCGTAGATACCGCCATCTGACGAAGGATCATAGCCTCCAAAGTCGCCATTCGTCACAGCATTAGTGATGATTACCGGTCCGGAGGTTGTTTTTGAAGGAGGTACTGATTTCGTTGATGTTCCGCCGGTAATCGAAGCGGGATCTGTAGTCTTTGCACCAGCTGGTAACGAGGGCTTACAATTGCTGGCAGCAACATGTCCGAAAGCACTTGCAAAAGCCAAAGCCACAAGCGCTGAGAAGGAACGCATCTTAAACGAGCGGATAAGCCAAAAGGCTAAAACGAGTGACTGAGTGAAAGAAGGTTATTCATCAAGCCTGCGCCACTTGAGAAGAAGAGCGAGCCATGATATATAACAGTTCCGAAGGCGTCCGCCTCCCGCTGTCTCGTCCGTTCCCCTGACATGATGGGAAATTTCCGCAGTCTTGGTCTAGGTTCATCGCGTGGAATTTCTCGATAGTTCTCAGCTTTGAATCAATAGCTCTGATGGGGTTTCCTCTTTCGCCTATCCGCTGGGGCTAGATTGGGTTGGCCTACTGCACTATTGAACGCCTGGTGGGTTGGCTAAAGAGAACCCGTCTCGAGGAGCAAGAAAACATCAGACTTTAGAAGAGGATGGCAAAATAAACTTAACAAAGAGCACCCTAAGCTTAGGCTAAATACCTACTAGCCTAAGTAATAATAAGGCTTAGGGTCACTTAATATAAGCTTAGGATAAGTTTAAGGCACCTTTTGCTGAGTTTCTGTTGACACCCTATCTCAGGGTCCGATGTGTTGTTGTCTCGGGCCATCCTGAATCCAGACTGTCGGGATTTTTCAGGGTCTAGTGGTATCGAGACCCTAAGCATGCATGCCCTTAGACTTTTAATGTATCTATTATTAAGTTGAAGAGTTATTTACCCCAGTAGAGTGATTATTTAAGGAAGAGAAAGGATCCCTTGTAATTCTTCCAGTTCAATACATCCACAAGACATCTTCAGGCTCCGAATCAATACGACAGGTCAAGTTCACAGAGTTTTCCCCCAGTAACTTAAAAGTCTGTCCCTAAGCACGATGTCAAATGAAAGCCTAACTTAGTTATGTCGCTATTAAGTTTCCTGGAAGATGACAAAACCTTCTTTCATTTGACTATAAATACTCGCCATGATCCCAATCAGCCTGCCACATTTCTACGACCGCAAAACACTTACTACCTGCTTGATCAAGGATTCCAGTAAAGCTTCGGCCACGACCACAACAAACAACAATGAACACAGCCTCTGCCTTAGAAAAGTTCCCAGGTGAGTTGCTGCTTCATCTTATGTGCTCTTTTTATTCTCCGATAGATCTTCGATCATTCATCTCAGCATCTCCGGTTTTCCTCCAGTGGTTTCGTACCTACCGCCAGTCTGTTCTAAAGCCCGTAATCGAGCTTTTGAAAGCAGTATATCATGGCGACGAAGCATTCAACTATTACGCAATTCATGGGGCTAAGGTACGGCTGAAAGCGCATCTGTTTCCTTACTTAGATCCGGTTGTAACTAGGGTAAGAATCCATGGGTGGGGATTTGAGACGAAGTCTCTGAGCGAGAAAGACTGGTGTGACAGTCTCCCATTTCTCTGTGAGCTACTCAAGCAGCGACAAGATGCCGATGCTCTTATATCGGAATACGCTGTAGAGGCATGGAACAAGCTACTCGGTGAGGCCAGAGTCAGGACCCAACGCGATCCTTCCTTTACTTGGCTTCCAGAGTTTGATCAGCCTTTGGTCCTCTCCCCAAGCGAAATCGTTCGTTTTGAGCAAGGATTCCTTAGGTACGACTATGAGCGGCACGATATATACTATGATTTTGAACGCTTAAAAGGTTTTGTGCGGCCAGAAATGTCAAGACCTGCGTGGGACCATCGTCCTTCGGACCTTGAGGGGTATAAGGAAATACGATGGTCCTCACGCTCATTTATATCTGTTTTCCAGTTCGTCTTTGGCAAATATCGCGAGCTCGTGCATCATGTCGACAGGGAGCTTCGTGGAGAAGAGGCCCTTAATGGTCGCATATCTCGTGGGGAAGACACTCGAGCTTGCCAGTTCCTTAAAAGGACAATGTATCAAGAACATAGGTGCGTCATCTTCCTCTCTATACAAGGTTATGGCCTCCTACGAAATCTACGGTGTATGGATCAAGCCCATGTTAGGCACTTTATCCTGACTACGTTCCTTTGGGTCGTTTTGCGCGATGCGACAGGATATTTGCCACTCGAAGACCCATTCATGGGTGACATCGACCAATATGGCTTGTTGATCGAGGCACCTCTCAAGCCGATGTTCGAACCCTGGACCCGAGCAAGATACTTTTGGGATCGAGAGCGAATGGTGAAAATATATGGGGATCAACGGTAGGTGCAATACTTTTTGGAATGTTGATGTTTAATAGTAGATGATCATGTCTAAAATGGATATTGCTTTCAAGTCGTTGGAGCCACCTCGAGGAGCAAGAAAACGTCGAACTCGTAATCAAGATGCCAGATAAAAGCTTATTTTGAAGGTTCACTAATTTCTACTGAATTTTAATTTGCATTCATTTGTGTCAGTTTTACCTCAAGTCTCCTCGTCCCTTGGGATCAACGTGAAAGACTGAGTCGGAACAGAGATCACAGCCAATTCCCATAAAGCCCTTCCAGGAACATCATGGACAATGCCGATCCACGGAAACGACTTCACTTTAGCCCTTGATTCCTCCCATTTCGTTATCCCCAATAGCTCTGAAGCCTCGCGAAGTTCACCCAAGACAAGTGTATCGCAATTCCCATTCGTCAACGAAAGCCCATACACCAACACTACCCAGAACCACAATGGCCTATACTCCTCTCCCCTCTCCAGTAGTCCACGACTCTCAATATGCTCCTTAAATAGTTTGTGTAAGAGTTTACAGTGTACACTCTTGAGATGGCTCGCAGACCATGTGACGGTAACCAAGAACGCCAACAAGGCCAGCTGCCACACATCATCCATCAGATCTTGTGGCCTCGTACCACTCAGTGGCGCAAAGTCTACCAATCTCTGCCACATTGAGATAAGCACATCCTGGTACTGCAGACCCGACATCTTTGCCTTTCCGGGTCTTCGGCACAGCGCCAGCAGTTCACGTGTGACCTGCCGTAACAATTCACTCATCTGATTTAATGGGTATCGCAGATCTCGTGCGGATATCGGCCCTGCCGCTGCTGCTGTAAGTCCCGCGTTACCGAAGCGTGTGCGTGTGCCCTGAGCGACGGCGAGTTCAATGTCTGTTCGGCAGATCTTGTGGAGGAGTGCGCGGTTGCACTCGCGTATGTCGGAGATGCCGCCAGGCCGGAAGGTGAGGATGCTATCAAGACCTTGGAGGTGCATTGCACTTGCAGTGAGGTTTTGGGTTATGTTTGAGTGGATTGCCAGAGATATTATTATAGCGATGTTGGAGTCTTCTTGAGCGGCGGATGGTTGGGAGAGGCGCGGGTTCATGAGACGAAGCGCTTGAGAGAAGTGACGAGTTGCTTCGATACTTTCTACACTGGGAGTTGGGATGTTCCGTAGGATGTTGAGATAGGTCGCTGCCATGGCGAGAAGACAGTGCAGGCCTGCAGCTCCGGTCAGTGGTAAGCTCGCGAACGGGAAAACGAGAAAGTTACAGGCTTGGTCTGCTACCATGTACCTGAACCATGGTGAGCCAATCTCATCTGTAGGTCTACAGAAGGCGTACGGGTATATGATGTTACAGATCGCGGTGTGGACTGAAGGTGGTTAGCGAGCTGCTGTTGGAGAGCCAAGACAAGATGAACTGACATTCGTAGACATAGTATCGCATCGACGGGGTGAACTGGACCGGGAATGAGAAGTACGTATACTCTTTCCCCGAGTATGGATTGTTGATAGAGTATGTAGTGTCTGTGTCTGTATCTGGGATTTCTGGGAACAACAAGGCATTGTCAACATTATTGACAGCACCATCGAGACTCTTCCTTCTCTCCTCTACACTAACATTCCTCCTCGATAGGTCTGGGCTCTTGTGCAAGTTAATTACTTGAGATGCAGCATGCCTCTTCCCACGACCTTGTATTGTGCGGCCAAGATTCTTGCCCTTCATAACATGACTTCGTATCGCCTTGCGAGCACCAGGCTTCTGGGTAGAGTCATTGTCGATGAACTGGAACTTCATCGTCACGTGAGTATATCGAAGTTCAATTTGTATTCGATTCCTTCTGATCGCTTCAGGCCAAATACGATGAGAAGTTGGGAAAGCATTGGACAGAGAGGTGAGATTACGTCGTGGCGGGTAAACTCCGTAAACCCCGAGAGGGGCCACGGTCATGCTGGTCAATTCATCCCGATGATGTTGGAGGCTCACAACCTGCGTAAGTAACAGCGAAGAAGGCATTACACAAGAGTTTTTCTTTATTTTCCCCGTACTAGTCATGCCTAAGCATAACATAAACCATTCCATCCACACAGACCTTCCTCTGTCCACCAAAAGCTTCTGCGGCGCTGGAAGGCTAGCATCCCAAGTCTGCTTTTTTACTTACGCTTGGAAAGGGGCTCGCCATCCCTGGTCTTGCGCTCACCCTCCGCTTAAATCATTACTCCAAGCTGGGAGATAAGGACCCTTCGGGATCAAGCTGGCCCAGGTAAGAGCCTCACCTGCTGAGAGGTACGATCGTGGTCGTGATCGTGGCCGATATATCACGTGTGTATGTGGCTTCGTAAGCAGAAGTGTTACAGGTGGGCGAAACAGCGCTGCTTCAGGATGGCATTTGCCCAGAGATCAAGGCAGAGACAAGCAGGATCAGTCTTCCACTCCCAGCAGCAGATCCAACACAATCCGGCTTTCTGAAAGCTTCATTCAAGTCCATCTGTCTATCGCGATGGGCGATGTAAATGCTCTGAGACCTCCCTCTAGGGAGATCATGTCACGTAAACCGTCCACCACCTTTCTGGGGCTGCACTGGAACAATTGTGACCCCTCCCCGCGATCTTTAGGTATCCATCGACGTTCGGGGTGAGTGGTCGCCGACTCGCAATCGAACCGAGCGGGGCTCGAAGATTCCCCACGCCATGGGGGTACGTCTCAACTTCAAGTTTACGATGTCAAGAACGGAAAGACTCCAATAGCCACCAACGATAAGTCGTGATACTCAGCAAATATCAGGAAGAAAGCTTCACAAAGACTGTCCTCTCCACCTCAACCGGCTGTATACCACCAGCTATCATCCGGTATCTCGGTCGAGCAAGGCATCGATGAGGAGTTCGGTCGTCAAACTGGCGAAGGCGATCTCAAAGCTGGCAGCGATGGCAATTTCGATGACAGCAATGCTTAAGGCACGGATTGTCGGGTGTGACTATAGAGGTAGGTATTCGTAACCTTTGATAAAATATTAAGTTTCAGCTATCAGGAATAACAATAAAATCCCTGCAAAAGTGCATTTCAAAAGCCATCAAGAACAGAGAAGAATCCAGAGAAAGAAATCGAAGCAGACTGGGTAGTTATATGAGTTTCAGTGATTCCTTCAGCCCGTAGTCTCGACAACATCCTCGGTCCCAGATCTCCGGTCACCCGAGAAGGAACACGACACTCAGCCGCAATGATATAAAGCCAAGAGGACTTCCTCTTAAGAACTCTAATATGTAACTTGAAATAGATCGAGTCTTTTAATACTACCTTCTTTAGAATCCCACATCAAATGGACCTGGTATTGAGTAAATTTCATCGCTAGATGATCCAAGGTGGCAAACACTCGATACAGACCTTCGTGACTTCTTTTCTGCCACAATCACTTGTCTGAGCACCCGATCCATGCTTAGACATACGAGAACCGAGAAAGATACCCCATGAGCTCGTAGACAATCATCACTATGGCTCACCTCGGGTTCTCAGCTTCTTGTCATGTTATCTTGATTCTCCTACCTCACATAAGGCAAGACCAGCCGAAGTGAATCAAAGAAGTTTTGCCACTTTGTGTCTAAATCTGGATCTAAGTATCCAAGCTGGATGTTTAGTCCTAATTCTGCTCCCGTAATGCAGTTATTGCCAGCTGTTGGTGGTCGTCCGTAAGCACCTTTCAGGGCCTTACTGGAGGCGAGGCCGCCAGAAACCAGGTCCAGACCCAGACAGATGGTGTGAAAGGCTCAGCTCTGCTCCAAAACTTGTTTTGAAACATCATATAGGAGATTGATTTGCCTCCATGATCCAATGAATCGAACGATTGTGGCTTTTGTGCTGGATTCTCGGTAGAAACATCTGAGCCGAATAGCCAACGAGCACCTCGGCCCTTGGTTATGAACGGTTATAGTCAGTAAAGGGGTATTGGAAGTAATCTACGGACTGCATCTTCTCATGCAGTCCAGGCGTGCCCCAGACTTCCCGAGACCCCCTAAAAGACATCCTGGGGTTGGACTGGTCCACTGCGCCAGCCACGAAAGATAGCCAACCAAAACAAGATACAATCATTCTTCATGCTCAATATCGTTGCGTTGATGGCTCGAGCCATCGGAAGCAAACTTCCTTCACGATAATATCTCTAGTTTATCTTCGGAGCTTCACCGAGGAGCAGACCAGAACCATGATGGTGTAGTGAAAACGTGACAGCCGAATAAATCCGAAGGAGAACGATATCAAGTCTGTTATTTGCGATATAGCTAGGCACTATGAAGCCATAGACTAGCAACAAACAAAAGGACAAGTTTAGCCGCGCAGGGCTTACACTAATACCAGACAACCATGATCCCAGCTGAAACTGGGGTAATGAGACGATAAACGTGGGGAAGTTTGAGGAGGAGGAGATTTGAGTCTGGACATTGATGCCCGAAGTGGTGTGTAACTCACAGGACTCGGTCCCGATGTGAGTCGGTAACAAGCCCGGGGATGCCGGCGCAACGAGAGTGCAAAGGTCACTAAGCAAATTTTGCAACAAGACTGAGGTTATTGAGTGAGGAGAAATTCTCCGTGCTATTATCCCCGCTCCCGAAATCTAGATTACTAGGCAGGCTAGGGTAGAGGTCGAGATTCCGAGTCTATTGTCTTGGCTAAGCCATACGGATAGCTCGGATTACGAGGGAAAGCCAAGAGTCGGAGTCTGGTATAGGGTATTGGTGATATCGTTCGATATCGTGAGTGTCAAGCAAAGGTTGATACGAACCCAACAGGACGGAATGGCACATTCACGTAGGTAATCTGCAGATACCACATGCCAAAAACGTGGGCATAGATAGCGCTGACGATTACGGGCGCATACGATGAACGATGCATAAGATCATCCTCGACGTTGAACCCCAACGAAACGATGCGACAAGAACAAGCGACGTGGCTGTGATGCTGCATGGAGAGTGTACGCCATCCGGCTGTCCGAAGACGCAAACGTATCACAAACAGAACAAGTAAAAGAAGGATCGAATACATTGCGCCAAGGACTCACCGCATAAGACGAAAAGCCCGTTGATAACGACGTCAAATAGCATGTGGTATGTGACGATGTGCGGAACAGCCAAGGGCGAATAGTGCGGAATGATCTGACCTCACAAAGCAAAGATAGCACCAAGGAAAGTTTGAAGATGGAGGGGGGCTACGAAACGTGGTTATGCAGGCATCTCATCAGGGGAATGTTGACCAGTGATAGGCTGGCGAATTGGTGGTGTGAAGCAAAGAGATGGTGCCATACGCTCTCGTTCTTTGTATCTTGGGGGCCGTTGTTACGAATTGGGGGGGACAGGGAGAAAAAAGGCTGAAGAGCCAAGACTCAGGAAAAGTCAGATTTAGGCAAATGGCATGAGGAGAGGAAATGCCCCAATCCTAAAAAGGTCATGTTCTCCGGGTGGCAGTGGCAGATGCTGGGGTAAAGCCTGGGAGAGTGAGTTGAGAGTGCGGAGTAGTGGAGACGGATACCGAAGGGGTGAGATTTTAGATGACAAGAGAGCAGATGCGCTGAGAGATGAGATGTGTAGGTACAGTAGATTCATTCTGTCGGTACTTGAGTCATCTCAGACCATGTATCCACAAACATGGCATCATATGAGAAAGTAGTGATTACAAGACAATGACAAAACAAGGTTCTCATCCGTGGATATCTACCGAGTCCACTGCGTTAGTTAGTTATTCCTTAGGATAAAGAACGGCGTGGAGGATCAGTGGAGAACTGTCATCAAGCTTATCTTTTACCTTAAGCTGCCTAAGTTATGAGGAGAACCCCAGTGCCATGTGATGAGAAAAGAGATTGTGTGTCTGTCTGGTTTGCCTTGGAGGAGGAGTCTCCGCTTACGCTCAACAAAAGCCAGAAGCGCGCGCACATCCGGTATCTTAGCCGTGAAGCCATGTTATTCACATCCCTGTAGGCACTAAGCAGGGACCACCCTCCATCTCCTTTTGTCTGTTCCATGTTTTTGGGGAACTCATTCGTGTACGTAACGACAGGTGTTGTTTTCTCCAAAGTTAAGGGGGGCATTAAGCGGTAAGAGGAGAGAGTGTGAGTAACTTGGAGAATGTTGCAGTCTTGTCGCTTTAGCCGAGGGTATAAATGTTCCGGGCGTGCGGAGCTTGAGTGCACTAAGAGTCTCCAAATCGATGGAAGCGTAGAAATGGAAGCATCAGATCTGAGATAGCACTACGTATCGAGTAAATGGACAAGATGAGATTCAATCTGAAGCTGTCAAAATGCAACCCCGTTCTTTCCCGTACGAGCAGGCTTCCCCAGAATCTTCATCTTGCTTTTCCCCGGAATCTCTTCTTCAATCTCCATATTGCCCCCGGATTTTCTCTGCTAGATGGAGCCCAGCTCGGGAGTCGACCGGTCGATGGAGACGCGAAAGTGAGCTGTTTGGTGCTGCCAGTGAGACAAAAGACAGCGGCGGAGAGCCCTGAAAAGAGGCGAGCGTGGCCCACTGGAGGCCCAGCGCGGTAATCAGCCCGGATCCTGTAAGCAGCCTAAAACAGTCGAGTTTTGGGTGGGTAATTCCCCCGCAAAATTGGTCCGGCACTACAGCCCCCAGCGCATCTGGGGTCGGTCATTCATTCGCACCAACCAACAGAGCCAAATAAGGCCACTAAATAACATTAACATTAGCATTAACCTGTAACTTATGCTTCTTCCCACACGGAATTTCCCCTCTCGTATCAGCGCTATCTCTCTCGCTCTCGCTCACACACACACACTCAAACTTCTTTTCCCCTCACCGATCTCACGCCGCGCGTATTTGCCATGTGGTGGCGTCCCAAGCGCATTTCACCTTTTGTCCCAGTCTCTTCCTTCTTCAAGACAAGATCATCCCTACAGACTCACACTAGGTCCAAAAGAGGGAGCTTCCATTGATCCGATATGAGCTACGGCTGTCAAGATAGCCGAAGCCGTTGAAGCAAGCCCCCTCGAGGAAGTAAAGTGAAGCAATGTAGATGAGGCTCTTTTCTTCTCGAAGCCACGAGATCTGGTGAATCTGCTGGGCGTTTTCTAGGCACTTGACTTGGCAGCTACGTGATGAAACCTCGTGCCTGACAAGATGAATGTACTACGCTGTGATGCTATGCTATGCTGATTTACCACTACGTACGTACGGCGTATGTTTGCCTTATCTTGGATGTTATGATGCATACACGTGGAAATATGCAGTCTTGATGACTATGCCTCTCGTAGTGGATGCTTTGCCATGTGTCTTGATGCATCCAATACTGCCTGCAACTGCACCATCCATCAGGGCCCGTCGGGACGGACGGCAAATTATCATCTCACACATCTCGGACACAACGACAGCCTGCTTTACTCGGGGTCCGTGGGTGACGCACGGTTACAGTACAAGGTGTCAGTGTCAAGTGTCAGTGGTATCCGTAGGTAGACTGTCATTCCAGTGAATGGCACGGTAGGGCCATCATGGTACGATGTTGGTAATGGAGATCGCCCACGAGACACAAGCAGTCTAGACAGGGTTGTTCAACAGATCACCAAACAAGAGATAGCGATGTTCTGTATCAGCATTGGCATATTCAAGTCCGACTGAGCAATACGCCATACCGTCGCATGCTCCCGAAATAAAATGGGAGCGGGGATTTGTCCCATTGCATTCTACGTCTGGCGGCGCAGTTCCCTCCCTGCAACTGTCGGGGTTGCAATATCTCTCCAGTACCGACTTGGCGTACATGAGAAATCTGTGTCAAGCTTTTTTGTCACGCTTGGCTGATGGGCTTGGAAATCACTTGGGAACCATCACATCACACAAGATCGGTAGAGACCATATCTCTTGTTCACTTGGCGCTCATCGTACAACGAAACAATTCAGTGTTCACCCAACCAACCGGTCCATCCTTGTAAGAGAAAAAAAGAGGCCACCCCGAGTATCTCTCCTTCACTTTCCCTCTTCCCTGGTCAGCAGGGCCTAGACAGAGTGTGGGTGTTCTTCCTTGGCATTACAGAAGGTGCATGCATGTTGCTTTGGGGGTCCGGCGATTGGTCTCCGAGCGGGGAAAAAGACAGGCAGACAACATGGGGTAAAATACGTACAGTAAAGTACCAGTGTAAGCCAAGATAAACATGGGGTAAAAAAGCCAGAGGTGTGAGTGGAGTTTTCTCCCTTAAGTTTAGTTGTTGGCTGATCCCTGTCAAGATTGGAGTTGGAGGTGTTGGCCAGTCGCATCTGGGCCTTTTGAGATTGGGCAGCACACTCTATCTCCCTGTAAGTCACTCTAAAACAACCCTTGCTTAGTTGCCGTTCGTGCGGAAAGTGGATTTTATACGACGGAGGCTTTTTCGAAAACGGGACTGGGCTTGCTTGCTTGCTTACAAGGGCCTATACCTTGACAGTCGTCAGTGGCAGTTTCGTTGTAGACAGACACCCCGAGTATTGATCTGGGTTACGGGGTAAAGTAGTATCATGGACTGCCACTGTCTCTTCTGCTCTGTTTCCCTCTTCTTCACTCTGGTATAAAGAGTGGGCTCTTCCCCAGACTATTTCCCCAGTTCTTGTTCTTGTTCTTCAGATCAGAAGCATCCTCTCTCATCTCCTTCCCTGAGGACAAACAACTCTCACTTGATCCCTATTCTCTTTCCATCATCCCCAGTCAAGAGAAGTCACAATGCTTCAACACGACAACAAGGTGACCTCTGGTCAGGTTGACAGCTCATCAACCGAAAAGGTCGACTATGAGAAGGCCGTTTCCTTCCACGAGGATGCCTCCCAGGAGGTCTTCGATGAGCCTGCCACCAAGCGTCTCCTCCGCAAGATGGACATCAAGCTTCTTCCCTTCCTGGCTCTTCTCTACCTCCTTTCTTTCCTCGATCGTACCAACATCGGTAATGCTAAGCTCGCTGGTCTCGAAGAGGCCCTGGGCATGACTGGCAAGTGGGATTACAACGTGAGTACAACCTTGACTTTTACCAATCTGCCGGGAATATGCAAGGCACTAACATGCGTCTTAGATCGCTGTCGCCGTCTTCTTCCCCTTCTACGTCGCAGCCGAGATCCCCTCCAACATGGCCATGAAGCGCTTCCGTCCCTCCCTCTGGATCCCTAGCATCATGATCGCCTGGGCCATCGTCACAACTCTCATGGGTATCACCAAGAACTTTGGTGGCTTCCTCGCAACCCGTATGGCTCTCGGTCTCGCTGAGGGTGGTCTCTTCCCTGGTATCACTTACTACATCACTCTCTGGTATAAGCGACACGAGTGCGGTCTTCGCATGGCTATTTTCTTCTCTGCTGCTACTGCTGCTGGTGCTTTCGGTGGTCTCTTTGCTCGTGGTGTTATGGAGATGGATGGTCTTGGTGGTCTTGATGGCTGGGCCTGGATCTTCATCATCGAGGGTCTCATCACCTTCATCTTTGCTATCATGGCTTTCTTTGTCATGCACGATTATCCCGACACCGCCAAGTTCCTCAACGACTCTGAGCGCAAGGAGGTTGTCCGACGTCTCGAGGAGGATCGATCCGTTCTCTCTGACGCCTTCAACATGAAGTTCGCCAAGGATGCTCTCAAGGACTGGAAGATCTGGGTTCACATGATGATCACCATCGGAATCTACACTCCTCTCTACTCCATCTCCATCTTCCTTCCCACCATTGTCAAGAGTCTCGGCTACACCAACGAGATGGCTCAGCTCATGACTGTTCCTCCCTACGTCGTCGCCTGTCTCTTCACCATCGGCGGTGGCTTCGCTGCTGATAGACACGGCCAGCGTGGTATCTACATGATCTTCTTCTGTGTTGTCGCGTAAGTATTTCTCCAACCTGCCAAGATTCTAGAACGGGAGATCTTCCCGACTTGGCACATTTACAACAAGTCATTTGCTAACATTTCTCTCAGCATCATTGGTTTCATCATCCTTGCTACTGTCGAATCTCACGGTGCCAAGTACTTCGCCGCTTTCCTCATCACCTGCGGTATCTACCCCAACGTTCCCCAAGGTGTCGCCTGGAATGGCAACAACATTGGTGGTTCTCTCAAGCGTGGTGTTGGTATTGCCATGCACGTCGGCTTCGTAAGTTCTATCCCAATGTCTCAGACATGTCCAGCCACAGTTTCACTAACATCTCATTAACAGGGTAACCTTGGTGGTGCCGTCTCTGGCTTCGTCTACCGCAAGGATGATGCTCCCAACTACCGCTCCGGTCACTGGACTCTGGTCGCCACTACTACCATGAGCTGCATTCTCAGCATCCTCATGACTATGTACCTCCGACGCGAGAACGCGCGCCGTGACCAGACTCACAAAGCTCCTCATGAGTACACCCGCGCCGAGAAGGAGTTGGAGCAGGACTCCGGCGACAACGCCACCTTCTTCCGATACACCGTCTAAGCGGTGGACATTGGACGCCATGTCTTGCAGAACATCTTACAGGGCATTGCATGAGTTTGTATATGAGCGTTTGGTCTAGCGAAAAGGAATATTACGATTGGACGGAGTAAAAAGGAAACACTTTTGCATGGATATAAGACCTATACATTTTTGACGCTTGTATAATGAAATGAACCTCTGATGATATGAGGTATTCCACAACTACAAACTGTCTCCCTCGCTCTCACCTGTGATCATTTGCCATTCTCACCATTCATTCACCTGTCAGGTGAAACAGTCAATAAGCCAACAACTAACATCCCTGACCACCAACAAAATAAAAGACCTATCGGAAGCCAGGACACATGCTGCAGTGAGGATGCACAGGGCTCAAAACACGGCTGACAGTGGAGGATCTCACCGACCGAAATAGTCAATAGACGCAGGGAAATCTACCGCAGGGGACCTTTTGCTCAGTCTAGGCCTGCACGGACAGCAGGGATATTCACAGATGGAGATCTACCAACCCCAGTCTCGGGAATGATGCCGTCTTATCCGTAAGGGTAAGTATGTAAGGTAGAGAAAGAGGTAAGATTTTGGATAATCTTGCAAGACACGTCGCAGAGTTGGTCTTGATCAGTTGGGTACGCGTATTTCCATGTGAATTGTTCTCATTCCTTTTGATGATCGACCGGCTGTATCTCCACATATCATAAGCTTAACTTGAACAATAAACACATCTACCGAGGCATCACAGAGTCATTTTTATTCGTATTTCATGTGTTTGTTCATCTTTTCAGCTGACGCAGTTATCCGTAGGGTCGTGTTGCGCCAGCCAGGCAACATCTCACTGCATGGAGCTGTTTTGGTAGCACAGGCTTGTTTTTATCCAGGCTGTCGGAGGATCATTCCGATGTCGATCATTTAAGTATGGCGTTTCCCTTTTTTTTGGCAAAATTATTATCGTAGTGGCTGAATTTGTTGGATGCGGGTAATTTGCTTCTGTAACACAAGGGTTTCTAATCTTAACTGTGCCCTTTTCACGACGAAATGGTAAAAAACCACCAACAGGCTTCAGATCCTCATCCTCAGGTATTTCCAGGTGAGGACAAACTCCCGAGAGTTTAAATATGCGCCTGGCGCTAATAGAATAATACTGCATTTAACCGGAGAGTTTAAGTTAGTAACGCCGATAATGACGTCTCCAATTCTGAGTGGCACCCCCAAATCACACCTCGAATCTCCAATTTGTGGTGATACCGGCGCCGAGTGTTCCACTTTTCCCGGCGCAAAGACCGATACTCGGGGAGAGGTAATGAATGAATGGCTGCAGTGTTGATGCGCACAACATGGCAATTATTTATGTACAGCCGCGATTTGCGATCGAAGCTTGTGCGCACTCACTTACGCTCAGGCAAAGCTTGAGATCTGCAAGTGATCTCCGGGTCCACGGCATGGGTATCGCATGGCACTGAGTCACGAAGCGAAAACGAGAGGGCATGCAAAATTACAGTAGATATTATGGCTAAATTGACTAATTATGTCGCACGAATGCGCTAGAATGAATTAAATCCCCAGGCTCAGTTGGTGCAAGCAGCAGCGCCCTTGCTCGTCTTGGTAGCCCAAGTCGTCTTTGTCGACTTGACCACGGAAGTGGTTACCTTGGACACGGTGCTTCGCTCCGTAACCGTGCTAGAAGGCTTCAGGGTACTCTTCACCGTAGCCCAGCTTGTGACAGTCTTCTGGTCCAGGGTGACAGTGGAAGCCTTCTTGACGGTGTTGGTCGAAGTCACCTTGACAGTTCCTGCGGCCAGAGTCTGAGTGAGAGTCTTGTAGACTGTGACTGTTTTTGCGGGGAGAGTGGTGGTCTTCTTCTCAGTCACCACAGATGTAGCGTCGACGACAACTGTAGTGGTATCGGCCTTGAGAGTAGTAGTCTTGCCTGACTCCTTGGTGGTGACCTGTGTAGTTGTAGAAGTAGATCCTGGAATAGTAACTGTGGCAAAACGCGTGGCGACAGATGTAGACACCTCCACGACAGTCACAGGCTTCAAGGTGCTCGTCTTTCCAACAGTCTTAGTGGTGATCAACTCCGTTGTAGTTGTGCTACCAGGGACAGTGGCGGTAGAGGTCTTGACGTTGGTTGTGTAGGTTGAGACTACAGTGACAGTGACTGTTCGGAGAGCCTCGGCACGAGCCTCAAGATTGATGGAGCCAAGGTCCAGATCGCGGCGGGTCAGGCCAGAAGAAAGGTCGAAGGAAGGGTTGCCAAAGACAATAGCAGCGCGGGGCTTGAGAACTCCTGCGGCGCCGAGATCGCGCTTGTCCTGGGTTGGGATACACTTGAGTGTTGTGGTCTTAGAGACAGTCTTGACTGAAGTTGTCACGACAGTAGACACAACGGTGGTAGCCTTCAGGGACGTGGTTGTAGTACCACCAGTGCCAATAGTGGTAGTGGTAGTGCTCTTGACAGTGACAGCCTTGGGGCTTGAAGTCTTGGTAGCAAAGACAGTTGTAAAGTCGGTCTCTTCCTGAGTCACTGACTTGGGAGTAACTGTGACCGCAGTAGTAGATACAGTTGTCGTGACAGCCTTGGCAGAAGTTGTGATCCAAGACGTGACAGTAGCGGCAACCACGTTGGTCGAAGTCTTGGTAACGTCAGCAGGAGTGACAGTCTTGCCAACATCCACAACGTCAGTCGACTTGACAGTGACCACGCTGTCACCTTGAGTGACCTGCTGAGTCTGAGTGGTTGTGCTCTTCTCAGTGTTGGTCTTGGTGGTAGGATCAGGCGTGATAGTGGTTCCAACATCCAGAGTAGAAGTAGACTTCTCTGTTACAGTCACATCGGCTCCGGTGGTGGTGACCAAAGCCGTCTGAGACGTGGTAACAGTCTGTGTGGTATAGACAGTTGTGGAGCTGTATGTCTGAGTGGCAGCAATACCCGCATCGAAAGGCGTTGCGTCAACGAGTGTCATGTTGATCCAGGCCGTAGAAGTGAAGAAGGTGCCCAGCTCAAACTGGGCAACGTCCTCGCTAGAGAGCTGCTTGGAGAAAGAAGCACGCTGGCTAGTGGAAGACCCAGGACCAGAGTTGTCGAACTCTCCAAAGATGACGTTGGCTGTTCGGGGATCAGTCTTGGTCCAGGCTTGCCAACCTGCAGCAGCGATGCAAGAGCCCAGCTCAGACTCGATATAGGCAACGCGGGCATATTGATCCCAAGGTCGACCAAGGTAGATACTGGAGTAAGAAGCGCCACCAGCAGGAGAGACTGTGCATTGATCGAAGACAAAACCCCAAGGTCCCGCCGTATTGCTACCCTGCTTGTTCGCTGTCAAGGCAATACCGTCTCTATTGGGAGCAATGGTAGACTTGAGAAAGTATCCAGCTCCAGATCCCCAAATCATGTCGATGTTTCCTGTGAATAAGGAGTTGTATGCGAAGAGATTGCCGTTGATAAGCAGAGCATCCTGGTTGCCGTAGACCTGGCAGCCATAGAGCGAGGCAAACTTGCTGCTCTTGACTGCGAAACCAAGACTAGCGTAGCTGTGCATTTGTTAGTGAATGTGTAGTTCCTATGAGAGATTGAGACTTACTTGGCAGTGGTGCCAAAGGTATTTGCAAAGTTGATGTTGACAGCCTGGAAGTAGTTACCAGTGGCGTAGAAGGTAGCCGAGTCAGAGTTGGATGCGTCAGCCTGAGTATCAATGCCCTTGTCGTATGTGATGGTGACCTGGTTCTTGGAGTTGTCTTCAGGAGACTCGGAGTAACCGATGAAGAATGTGGTTCCAGGTCGACTGAGGACGATCTGTTCCTTGTATGTGCCGGGATAGATGAAGACAGTGGGGGTGACCTTGGTAGAAAGAGGCAGAGCATCAATGGCAGCCTGGATGGTATCGTAAGTCGTGACTCCATCGATAGGGTCCTGGGAGACAATGTAGGCACCAGCAGGAGGAGTCTTTCCGCTGTAGGGAGCAGTAGGAACAGGGGTGGGTGTGACAGTGCTGGGCTGGGGCGTTGTGATCGAGTCCCAGTAGGTCATATCAATCCAGTCAGTGCTGTCCATAACAGACTCAAGAGAGTAGGTATCCGATGTCAGAAGTGTAGCAAAGCCAAAGGCCTCTCTGGCTGCCGTGTTCTTCTCCCAGCTTCCAGGACCCTCGTTGTTGTACTCAGCAAAAGTGATATGATCAGTGCGAGGATCAGTTGTGGACCAGATCTTCCAACCAGCAGGCTGAATGGTGCTGTCCAAGTAACTGTTCTTGATGACCACCAGAGCATATGCGCTGTAAGGTCGGCCGAGATAGACCTGTCCTTGGAGATCCACAGTAGCTGAAGGAGCTTCAGTGAAAAGACATTGGTCGAAGATGTAACCTCCGATCGCGCTCGCGCTGCTTCGCCTCTGTGCTGTGATGGCTGACTTTGCGCGCTTGGCACCCAGTGTGCAGCCCTTGAAGTAGGCCTTGCTGTATCCCCAGACTAGAAACACCAACGTCAGAATTAACAACAAGGAAGCGAAAAGAACAGAACTCACTGAAATCGATTGCTCCTTCAATGTAGCAACTCTCATAGTACTGGTAACCATTTGTCGCGCCGTTAAGAAGAGTGTCCTGCCAGCCGATGAAGGAGCAGCCATAGAAACCAATGTCATTTCCGTAGATACTGGCAGCGAGGGTAACATAGCTAGGTGTCGTGCCATCTAAATTGTCAGAATTGACGAATTTGACATTGTAAAAGGCGATCTTGGTGCTTGCTGTAGCGATAGTAGCTGTATCGGCGTTGCTGCGACCAGCGGGGATGGTACCAGCAACCGAGAGACCCTTGGCCTGGGTGATGATGACCTGGTTACTAGCATAGGTCTTTCCTGGATCACTCTCAGTGTATCCAATGATAGTGACAGGTCCTGGTCGGTTGATAGCAGGAACCTGCTCCTCATATGTTCCGGCATAGATGAAGATGGTCTGAGGTGTTGAGTCCTTGGGGAGACTCTGGAGAGCATCGGTGAGACTGGAGTAGGAGCCTGACTTTTCTCCTCCGACGGATACAGTGACAGCATCCTTGGGAGGGGTAGTACCATCTGAAGGATGCACTGGCCAAGTGTCGTCGGTCTCAGGATCAGTGGCTGCGTCAGATCCGTCAATGGCGTAGCTGGGGACAAGGTTGTAAGCCTTCATATCAAGCCAGCTGGTACTGCCGATGAACGACCCGAGGGAGTATGCAGCAGCCTGTGACTCGGTGAGCTTTGTCGCGAAGCTGGCTCGAGAGGTAGTCCAGTTTCCGGGGCCAGTGTTGTTGAATTCTCCGAAAAGCACGTTCTGGGAAGGAAATTGTCAGCAAGCCGTATGGTAGACTTAGAGGAGTCTCCCCTAAACTTGAGAGGGAGTCTCATCTAAGCTTAGAAGAGATTCTCCTCTAAACTCTTCTAAAATCTTCTAACTTACCGATGTCTGGGGGTTGCTTGAAGACCAGGTTGCCCAACCCTGGGGAGAGATATGCTTGTCGAGGAAGGAATTCATATACACAACAAGGGCATATTGAGACCAAGGGCGCCCGAGCGACGTCGTGCCGAAGTTAGATCCGTAGCTATCAGTGTATGTGACCTTGCACTTATCGAAAACGAAGCCGCCGGCCCAAGAAGAGCTCTTGCGGTTGTTGGCAGTGATATAGGCATTGGCCGTGTTGGACGCAATATAGCACCCGTGGAAGAAAGCCTTGCTGTAGCCCCAAATAAAGTCCACTGAGCCGGATATATAGGAGTTAGAGAAGACCTGAATACCCTGGTTGACAAGTAGAGTATCCTGGAAGCCATCGAATGCACATCCGTACGCAGCCATGTTTCCAAAGAAGTCAGCAGCGAGAGCAGCTGTGTCGCTAGTCTGAGGATAGGTGTTGGTGAAGTTCAGGTTGTAAAGTGAGAGACCAGAAGAAGCCGAAGTGGTCTTCCAGAAGAGAACGGGAGTCTCTTCGTTGCGGGATGCACCAGTCGAGTAGCCCAGCTTGAACCAGATGAGAACCTCGTTCTGGGTGAAATCGTTCTCGAAGCTCGTCTCACCACGAATGGTGACATGACCGCTAGAGCGAGTGAGAGTAAGCTGCTCGTTGTATGAACCGGCCTTGACAAAGATGGTGTAGTCATCACCGTCGTCGGGAATGGCAGCGAGGGCAGAGGCCACAGTCTTGTACTCATTTCCAGTGGGGGAGGGAGCAACGGTCAAGGTAGCACCGACAGCAGTAGCACTTGTAGTACTAGAGGCTGTAGTCGCAGCTGAAGTAGTTGTGGTGCTAGCAACGTCTTTGCCGTACACAGAGTCAGGCCAACCCTGGAAGGGGGCAATGGCAGCCTTATCAATCCAAGCATCGCTGCCCAAGATACCGGCAGCGCTGAAGGAAGAAGTATCGCTGACAATGGTTGCAGCAGAGACACGAGCAGAAGAGTCCCAGCCAGGGCCAGTGTTGTTACCCTCAGTGAAGGTACCGGTGAAAGTGCTGGGAGAATTAATCTTCCATCCAGCACCGGCGATATGGCCATCGAGGAACGAGTTGACAAAAGCGACATTGGCATTTATGTTGTAATCACGACCAAGGTATGTGCTCCCCTCAGGAACAGAGCTTGACTCAGGGACGACCGCGCAGAGGTCCAATACAAGCCGGGAGCCGCCATATTGGCTCTGATACTTGTACGCGGTGATAGCTTGACCAGTGGTAGATCCGCGGGAAACAATGACAGAGTTGTAGATGTAACCAGCGCCCTGTCCCCATAGGAAATCAGTGGTTCCTGATATCTTAGAGTGACTGAAGAAGAAGTTTCCGTAGTCTAGATAGAGAGTACCCTGAGAGGAGTCAATGTCGCAGCCATAGAAAGCCACCTTTGTTCCTTTGGCGTAGACAGCAAGAGCGATGTTGTTAGTCGTAGGATTAAATGAGTTCTCAAAGTTGATGTTGTAGAAAGAAACACTCTTGGCTTCGTACTTGCTGGCAGAGAATGTCGCCGTACCCAACGAACCGCTACTGCTTGACAAGACAGCGTTGCTGGCAGTGATGGTGACCTTGTTGTTTTTGGGCGAAGAACCATCGGTGGTCTCACCCCGGAAGACAGTAGCTCCAGTACGGGTGACCGAGACCTGTCCTTGGTATGTGCCAGCAAGGATGTAGACGTATTGAGAGGTGCCATCAGCAGGAAGGGCGGCTATGGCAGACGCGACAGTGTCGTAAGAGGCACAAGGGTTGCTCTTGGGGCCAACAACGAAAGCCGTGCTGGGAACAGAAGAAGGCAGCGAGCAAGAGGATGTTGTAGGTGCGGCGGAAGTGGACTCCTCTGTGGTGCTTATTGCAGATGTGGCCTTAGACAAAGCCTCGGAGGTTGTGGTCACGGGGTCAGCGGCTTTTGTCAGCGATTCTGAAGTGGTCTTCTTTGAATTCGATGTACTTGTTGCTGATTCGGTCGTAGGAGCAGCTGAGGTGGTTGTCTCAACATCCTGCTTGAAGTCCTTGGCGTTGCTGGCCTGGATAGCACTCAAAACGCCCTGATCAATCCAATCGAGAGAGGATACGGCAACACTGGGGTAGGCGCTCTTGAAAAAGGTGGAGATCTCATAAGGAGAAAGGTCCTTGGGGTCTGTGACCAGAGTCATATACTTAGAGCGGTCCGCCACATGATTGGAGTAGCTTCCATCTCCAGTAGTGCCGAACTCGATGTAGCTGTTCAGCTTAGACTGCGTCTTGGCATCAACGTAGACACCTGTAGCAGTGATGAAGCTCCCGATGCTCGTATCACGGAAGACGGCGACGGAGCCATCACCGTTGCCCGCGGCGAGGAAGACGCGGGTATTGGTTGATCCACTCTTCTGGCTGATGTCGCAGGTATCGAAGACGACAGTCGAGTTGTAGAGCGTGCTACCAGAGAGGCCGCCCTTGTTGTAGACAATGAGACCATTGCTGTTGGTAGCAGTGACTGTCGTTCCGTACAGGTAGAGCGAGGGATAGTTGTAGAGGACCTTGTCAGGAGCCTCAATGTACGAGTTGGCAATGATGGCAGAAGCATAGGATCCAGTGATGGCAGCGATACCAGCAGCATAGAACTGACAGTTGTAGAATGCATTCTTGCTGCCTCTAAGGAAGACAGCTCCGCCAGACCCTCCGGCCTGAGTGTTGGAGAACTTGATGTTCTTCCACGTGATACCAGCAGCACTCGCCGTTGAGAAAGAGACTGCAGGGTTGGCGTTCCCGCCATTGTCGATGACGACCTTGGGTGTAGAAGACACATCGCGCTTGTTGGAAACCTCACCGACGATCGTGACGGTGGGTGTAGCCTGGATAACGACGTTTTCGGTGTAAGTGCCGGCGAGAACAGTCACGGTTGGGTAACCACTTGTCTGAGCAGCCTTGATAGCATCGTTAATGGCAGTGTAGTCGCCGCTTCCGTCAGCGGCAACCGTGAGTACTAGAGGCGAGTCAGTCGATGTTGAAACCACGCTCTCCGATGTTTGTTGCGAAGAAGTGAAAGAAGAAGGAAATTCGGTGGTCAAAGAGTGTGATGCCTCGGAAGTTTGAGTCCCAGACGATGTGAGGGTCTCGCTCGTCTCAGAGGAGACCAGGGTGGCGCTGGACTCGGACGATGATGTGAGATCCGCAGATGTCGAGGTCTCGCTCGCTGTCAAGGAGCCAGAGGATATGTCTGCATTGGTGCTCGATTCAAGCGAAGCGGTCAAGGTAGTAGAGGCGTCGCTGGTGGCAGAGCCAGACGTAGTACCCGAGTCAGCGCTTGACTCAGAAGACGACGCGACATTGCCAGAGACCGATGTCTCGCCTGTTGTGGTTGTACCAGTAGCGATGTCCGAAGTTGCGCTTGAATCGACAGAAACGGCCAAGGTACTATCAACGTTGCTGGTAACCGAGCCAGTTGTCGAACCCGAGCCAGCGCTTGACTCTACAGATAAAGCCGAGGCGGAGCCAGTAGTCGTATCGGAAGCAGCACTTGGATCAACTGACGAGGCTGAAACAGTATCGGTGGTAGTTGGGTTTACAGTCGTCATGCCGGTAGTCGTGGTGTCGGAACCGGCTGTGGCTGACTTGGCGCCAATTGCATCTGTTGAAGCTGTGTCGGTACCTGATAGTGCAGATGTTGAAGCATCATGTGCTACCACTGTAGTTGAGAAAGAGTGGGTGTCGCTGTCGGCAGAGCTTAGAGCTGTCTCTGAAGCAAGTCCTGATGAGGTGCCAGAAGTGAGTGTAACCTCAATGGTCCATGAAGTCTCAGACAATGAGACACTTCCAATGGTAGAGATTGTCTCTGACTTAGATGCAGCAGATGCTGTCCCAGAAGTTGCTGTCTCGGAAGCAGCCGTGGTAGAGGTTCCACCCGCGGTCAAGGCTGGAGATCCAACACCAATACCACCCTGGGGCTGTCTTGGCTTGCATGCCGACGATCTCTTGACAAGCGGATTGACTTGGGGAGTGAACGACGAAGAACCGCCACGAGCAATAGGAACGTTGCCGTTCAAAGGAGTGTCATGAAGGGAAGCAAAACGAGTGGAATGGCTGGAGGAAGAATCAACGAAAGCAGGGACAACAGAACCTTCTTTTGCAAGACTGCTCCCACAGACGAGCGGGAGCAGTAGCCAGGCAGATAATCTGGCCATGTTGAGCCGTGATTCAACGCAACAGCACGAAAAGTTACGGACGCGGGGGAGGGACAGAAGTACGTGGTCAGACCTTGTATTCTACAGGGGCTACATACACTGATATAACATCCCGTCTCTTATCTGATACCAGCCCCAGAGGACACCAGCTTCTCGGTTACGAAAAAGCCATGAGTTTCGCCCAGTCTAGAAGAACTCGGCTCGCCCGTCAGACTAAGTAGTCTTGGGCCTGGCAAAGCCTTCATCCCAAGTGACAGAAATATTTAGAAGAGTTTAGGATAGGTTACGATGAGCTTAGTGGACTCTTTGACCAGTTTATTATGGCCCCTACTCTAGAGTCTTACGACACCCTGAGAATAGTGCCGGCCAACAAGCAGCTGAACATGGCATTTCAGAAACTATCGATTTCGTACAAAGGCTAGAGAACAAGCGACACAGAACGGTCGAATAAAATGTTCAAATAGGTCCAGGGGACTCGGCCGTGACGGAAGATAGCGCCGGAAGAATTATTTGGAGACGGTGAAATATACCCTTTCGGGAATAGAGGCAAGGTGTAGTGGGACGACCCTAGATTTCATCTCGTCTCTAGCTGAACGGTAGGTCTAGGCCTGGACTAGCGACCAATGAGAGGGCATTAGTGACGACGTGATGGAGTAACCAAACTGCCGGGAGTTTAGACCGTTGCCAAGAAGGTTTTTCTTGTGGGACGAGGACGATGTCACGAGAAGGTTCCCAACGGCCGAACCCCTTTTTTATGTCTGAGTTTAAAGAGAGTTTCATAAATAGCATCTTAATTCTGAGTTTAATGATTTATGCTAGGAGAGTACTCAAAATGCCATTAAACTCTCCGCAAACTCAAAGTGTCACGATCCTAATCTCACAATCCCATAGCGATTCATAAAGTTCGAGGCCAGCACCACGTCAGCCCATCGTCATTTCCAAAATTACAGGGGTAAGCCATGAAGCAGATTCACTATCGAATCTCCCAGCCACGAATGGAGAAGGCCCCGAAACGATTTCCCAATCTGAGTGTTCTAAAGTGATTTAGCAAGCTAGTCGGCGGGTAGAAAGCTTATATGAGGAATAGTCTCACCTTTCGCGACCGCCACCGCCACAGGCTAATGATTCTGACAGAAGCGACACGTGGACCGGACACTGCGCTTATCGGTGTTTCCATGCGAGTGGCATGGAAGTCTTAGATCCGGTGCAGGGGATACCCCTGACTTGGATCCAGCTTGAGTCAGTCATGTGTGACGCTTCGCCTTTTTTTAGTCGCTTTCCTGTGAGAGAATAATGCTTCTCTTTGGATTAGCCGATCATTATGAGCGGCAGATTTCGACTTTTCTTCAAGGCCGCGTGGTCTTCACTGATTTGGACTCAATGTTCTGGACCTTTCTTGTTAGAAACAGTCGAGACTCTTATGCGCAAGCTCCAGCAAATAGTGTTTAGAAGAACCGTGAACCTGGTAAATCTCAATTATTGATAGGTCTTTTCGTGAAACTAGACAAGTCCGTAATCGGAGGTAACTCTTTGTTTGCTAAAATGGATCTAGGCATTGGTCTTGACCAGACTTGATTCGACTACCCTAGATAGGATAGATGTAGAACTTGTTCTCAAGATCAGTTAAATCCAATAATGCAATTTCGACCTTTCTTCGAACAATCTGGCCATTCTCATCCAGCTGCTCGACCTCACCAAACTCATGTGCAAGTCTCTCCTCTTCGCTCAAACCAGCCGCCCACTCTTTGCGCTCCTTATTCCTTTTCTTGAGGATAAACTGAATCACAAATAAAATCGCTGGAGTTCCTACCCAGCTGATGAGAATCATTGAAATCCAAGCACCATAGTACCTAGGAGCATCCTTTGGAACCCATATTTGCGGCGAAATCAAGTTTGCAACACTGTAGCCGATCATGAACATAACATTACGGGTAAGCTTCTTGGTGTAGCCAGCAGCACTCGATGTTGCCCAGCCCAAGGCAATGATGTAAGTGTTTCCGTAGGTATGGCCTGCGAGGAGGAGACAAGCAAGCATGCCGAGTTTCTCGTTCCAGTTGATGGCGACCATTCCGATGCCACCAGCAACAGCAGGTATACACCAGACAAGGCCGTGAAGAGCGAGGTTGGAAGGCCACCACTTCAATGCAAAAGTTCCAGCAAGACAAACCAGGACTCCAAAGCCACCTCCAGCTGCAGCAACAAGGGTTGAGCCAAGAGCATCGACGCCGAGGGCTGTAGTAATGAGATTTTGTTGACCGTATGTCAAGTTGTTGGACATCATAAGGGTAAAAGCCTGGAGTGCAAACAGCCAAGAAACTGGATCCCGAAGCGTTTCCTGAAATTGTGTCTTCTTGAACTGCTTCTGTTCGATGGAACTTTGGCTCGACTCGTGCACTCTCTTGATAGAGTGAACCTTTTCTTCCAAAGTCAAGAACTTAGCCTCGGCGGGGTTATTTGGGTAGAAGAACCAGACAAAGACAGACAACACAACGGAGAGGCCTCCAGTAACGATCATGAAAAGCTTCCAGGGGAGGACTGAGCTATGACTCCAGAGGAGACCGTAGGAGATGAAAGCAGCGCAGACTGGTGCCAAAGCTGATGTGACCCAGAGAAAAGGTTGAAGGAATGATTGTTCGTGGCGGTTGAAGAACATGCCGATTGTCATCTCCATTGCTGGCACAACTACTGATTCGGTAGCTCCGAGGGCTATGCGAAGAACGATAAGGCCGGCGTATTTGGTTGCAACGCAATGAAGAAGGATAGTAGCTCCCCACATGAAAACTAGGCCGGCAACGAATTTACCAAAGGGGAGTCTCTGCATGAGATAGTGGCCGGGCCACTGTGCAGCAAGGTATCCTGTGATAGTGTGAGAAAGGTTCTGGCTTGAGGAAGTGATTGAGGGCCTGAAACATACCGACATAGAAAAACGTTCCCAGGTTGTTGTATTGGGCCTTGTTGATACCTGTTTCTTCGAATAGACCGAGAATGGCAGCATATCCGAGAGTTGACTTGTCAATCTGCAAATGTCAGTAAATCCGTAGTGGGAGACGCTGGTGAACATACGAATAGAAGCAAATTGATTGCTGATAAGAGTCCCATCACGTGCCAGTAAAGCTTTCTTCGCAGTTTCTTCTCCTTCTCAGGAGTCAAGGGTCCAAACTGATCGCCATGCTCTTCAACGAGACGAAGCGTAACATCAGCATACTTCTCCGAGACGATAGCTGTCTCTCCCTCCTTCTCCCGGCTTTGAACCCTAGAAAGGTCCTTTGAATCTTCTGTGACACCCATATCTGCAGAGGGAAAGATAAAGAACTGGAATGAAGAGCGGATACAGCCGAGTGATCTACGCGGGAATTGCTTGGCTTTATCTTGGGCAGTTATCAAATATGAGACCACTATCAAATCACATCAGATCGACTCCATACTTTTAAATTGATTACACTGACTCACGAATCGCCCTTTTCGTGATGATTTACATTCGTTGTTACGCCGACCTTTGTTGCGACAACGTGGGGAACGATTGCGTGCTGAGGTCATTGTGTAGCGATAGGTCGATTGCCTATTGATATGTCAAGGATTCGGATCCGAGCCGCTGGTAGTTGCACGATGCGCCGCATTAGATGCCGCAAAGCCGCAATTTTAACTGAATAGGGAACGCCACACTTGAGGACTCGTGGCCGCTGACTGCTGGCTGCTGGGGGAGTGAATTTGCATGGGACGAAACATAGCTTCATCCTATCACAATTAACTTTGCGTGTCGCAGTTGTCATGTTATTCTAAGTCTATGAAATCATCGGATTGCAATCTCGAACCTGTTGAGATGGCTCATACAAGCAACAAAACTGTTCACAGCTTCGGGCACAAGCCGACTTGCAAAATCCACTTTGCTTATATTGCTAGTGAACTCTATTCCTGCGGCTCCGCGACAATTGAAACCGGGTGCCGCACGCGATCCGACAGGTCAAATATTTCCCAATTCGGTAATATTTCAGCCCGAGGAGAGTCTATAATATCAACATCTATGTATAGATTAGCAATCCTGTCGGAACGCTATCCATGGATCACAAATCAGATATTCCCTGTATACCGAAACTAAAACTATATCTAGGTTGAGCACACTCAACAAGATTAAAGAGCGAACAGTGTCGGAACTCTTCCGGTTCTTTCATACTCAGCAATAATCTTCTTGTTGGCCTTTCCAAGAATAAACTTCAACAAGAAGCAAACACAGATTTCTAATACAGCAAACGCCAAAAGAAGAACCATAGCCCTAGTATACCGTAGCTCATCATTCGAGTCGAAGAAGTAAGGGCTCCAGATGATACTCAGCTGATCGGTGACATTGATGATAGCTGTTGCGCAAGCTTCTCCGCCCCGAGAATATCCTGCCGGAGTGGATTTGATAGCTGTCTCGCCTGTTAGCATCGATGGCTCTACTAGGCTTCCAGTCGATCTTTGGGGATACGCGCCCGACCTAAGGTTTAGTTGCTGAACCGCCTCTCGCGAGCTGGTCAGGAACTTGAGGAGATTAAGGATAATTTATTCTCACAGGGCCTTGCCAAGTCCAAGAATACACTCACGCGGTCTTCCCCCGATATGAAACGAAGACCTCGCTTGTTTCAATTAGCGTATTCTAACAGATTTCCATCTTAAGCTTATTATTTAGATGAAGTTGTATACAGCAGTTTTTTGAAGTGCTCTCGCATTCTCTTTCGTAAAATCAGCCCGACAGTAATCAATTCCATAATATTAATAAGCTAGAAAAAATGTTCATCATTATTAAAGCTTGCTAGACTTTTCAGGAATAGCAGCGATAGCTTCCATCTCTACATGTGCACCCTTTAGGGGAAGCTGAGCAACAGCTACGCATGTTCGGCTCTATTCGTCGTTATCAGTACCGAGCCAACACTTGGTGAAATACGTGACTTACTGGCTTGGGGTCAGAAGTGAAAAACTCGAGGTAAGCTTTGTTGACCTCAGCATAGTGGTCCATGTTCAATATAAAGATGGTGACTTTCAAAGCATTGTGAAGACTTGTTCCCGCCTTGTTGAGAATAGCGTCGAGGTTCTTGAGAGCACCCGCCTATCCTAATGGTTAGGACACAGACTAGGCTCTTAGATCGGGGACTATAAAAGAGGACATACGGTCTGATGATAGGGACCCTCAGCCAGTTGTCGAGTCTGGGGATCCATACCGAACGAACCGGAGCAGTAGACCGTTCCATTGTGAATAATTGCTTGCGAGAGATGAGGACTGGGTGCAGGTGCATCAGTAGTCAGGACACCGGTTCGGAGTGCCATGGTGAATGCTGTAAGAGTCAAAAGGTATAGGTCTTGAACGAGGTTCTAATGCTAGGACGGTATTTGTTAGGTTGGGTCAATCCAAGATGGAAATGGTTACTTATAGTCTACGGTAGGTCAGCCCCCGATGTCCGGAGAGATTTCGGGGAGGCATTTCCATTGAGTCCATACTAAGAATTCAACTTGAATGCATCTGCCCAACAAGATGCCAGCCAAGATGAATCCGTGATTGACTCCACCGTCAAAGAAGAATGGAGGTGGATCCCCGTGAGACTAATACAACTCGATGTCCAATCACATCTCAACGGACACCTCCCTCCATCGCTTCAGATGCATTCATTTTTCACTACCAAATGGCGTCCTTGAAATGGGCTTCGGGAAGTGATGGAAACCAAATGGGAATTTGAGAGAAACGAGATAATTACCAAGAACCATGACGTGGATCCTGAAGTGCCGATAAGACACCTCATACGAGCAAGGTATGTCACCGGCGTCTTCCGAAGTCGAAAATAACCCTGTAAAAGTATCCTCTTCTTATAAGAGTACTCGGTAGTTCGTCCTTCAAGCCATCCACCCTAACTCAATAGTCTTTGTGTGCTTGTTTCTCCAATTCTCTACCACAACTTACCAAGAATGTCTCAACAAGGCGAAACCATTGTCGTTGTCGGGTAAGTTGAATGTTTTCCTTGACTCTGAAGCCGTTGGGCTTCCCTTCTCAACAACCAACCCCGTTAAGAACAATCGCTGAAGTATGAAACGAGCAGCGCTGGAGTCATAGGACTATCTACAGCCCTTCGAGTCCAAGAACAAACTCTTTCCCAAAACAACCCACCATCCATCGTCATCATCGCACGAGATTTCCCCAACGAGACGTCCATAAACTACGCTACACCATGGGCTGGCGCGCATTATCGACCATGCCCAGGAAATACACCTCAGCTACTCCAAGAAGCGGTATGGGCAAAGAAGACATACGATACTCTAGACAGTTGGTCTGAGAAAGACAAACTCACCGCTGGTGTTGAATTCATGCCAGGAGAAGAGTTCTTTGAAAACCCAGCGCCTGAATATGTCGATGTTACCAAGGATGTATCACAGTCGGTATACGCTCACCTCGAATCGAGTTTTGAGCTATTCGGCAGCAGTGAATTGAGTGCTATGGGTGACTCCCTGCAACTGGGTTTCCGTTACCGGTCATATTCTCTCAATAGTCCTTTGTATGCTTCGTTTTTACAGCGCCGATTCCAGAACAGAGGCGGCCGCGTGAGAAAGTACACACTTGCATCACTGGAAGAGGCATTCTGGATTGAAGACTCCGTCAAGACTGTGATCAACTGTTCAGGCATGGGGTTCGGTGACCCAAAAGTATTTCCCATTCGCGGTAAGTGATGAGACACCGACGCGCCCTTGATTCTATCACTAATCGTATTTCAGGCCAGACATGCCTTGTGCGGAACCCAATCCCGAAAACCATAACACGCCAAAACTCGGATGGGTCTTGGTCGTTCGCTATTCCTCGACCTTTAGAAGGCGGAACTATCATTGGAGGCACCAAAGAGCCTCATAATTGGGACCCTTACCCTTCAGCTGATACTCGACAACGTCTCTTGTCCAATGCAGCCAAATGGTTCCCTTTCGGCAGTGAGTCCGATCGCTTCGATGTCGTCAGAGACATTGTTGGTCGTCGACCAGCTCGTGAAGGTGGTCTTCGCTTAGAACTGGAGCGTCTCAAGCCTGGTGTCGTTATTCATGCGTATGGGGTTGGTGGTAGAGGTCTTGAGCTATCATGGGGCATTGCAGATGAGGTTGTTAGCTTGTTCCAAAAGCAAGGCTATTTTTCGTCCCGAGCGCATTTGTAGATCAGTCACAGCCTAGCCCGTTTATCGATTTTCTCACTACTTTCAATATGGAGGATCCTTACGCCTATGACGAGGTTATTGGTTGATCTCAATTATGTATGAAGATAACGCCAAGTGCAAGTAATTAAGTCAATTCATTATGGAAGTCTCGATTCGCTATGCTAAACTCAAATGCAAGTCTATGTCTAAATATTACAAGATGATACGCTTATGAACATTTATCAGGCATAGCCTGAGTAGTGAGGAATTGAACACCTGAAGCAGGCGTGCCACCCAAGACGATGTCAAAGTAAGTGCTCTGCTCTTCGTACATGGTCTTGGCCTGGAACGCTGTGAAGCCAGCGGACTTCTTGCCAGTAGCCTTGAAGTTGGTGATCTCAGTCTGGAACTTGGGAACAATGGAGCCCTTGACGGGTTTCTTGTGGGCGACGCGAAGGGTTAAGGGGTCTTTGGCACGAGCGTCTCGAACCATGGCTGTCACGACGAGGGGTGCGTTGGGGAGTGTCTCGAGCACGGCGCACGACTGCTGAAGCTGGAAAAGGACAGTGTCATCGACCTTGTAGCCGCCGGTCTTCTGGTTATCGTGGGTGACGGTTGCCTTGGTGGAGGGCTTGACCTCCTGGATCCAGAACTTGGTGAGGCCATTCTTAGCGTCGATGGTGGTATCAAATTGGAAGTTCGCAAAGAGCTGGCCGGCACCGGAAGAGGTACCACCCTGGAAAGTCACCTGCTGCGTAGGCACAGTGACCTTCTTTCCGTCTCGACCAGTGTAGATGAGGTTGATAGCAAGGTCGTTGGGGTCACGAATGTTGTTTGTGATCTTGACTCTGACGGAGCCTGTCCAGTGCATTTTTCCTTTACTGTTGAGAGATAATTCGGTGATGTAAGGGCGGACATCGTAAGCCTCTAGGACGGGGGTGAGCTGCACACTCTTGGGGACGGTATCGATCATGCGGGTGAGGATATCAGCACACATGCTCTTGAAGCCAGCCTTGGTCGAGAGCTTCTTCATGGTAGCCTTGTCGTTATCGAAGATTCTCTTATCAGAGTGGAAGGTCGCGTTCTTTGCAGCAACCAGAGGGTTCTTGGACGTGCCGGCCAAGTACTCGGTGACAATGCCGTTATGGAAAGAAGTAATGTCCTTCTGGAAAGGCACTGAAGTATCGTTGTTAGGATCAGCCTTGATCTCGACGATCTCAGGAAAGTCAACGCTGTGCACGCCGCCAATAGCATGACCGCAAGCAACCATAGCAGTCATGTCCTCCTTAGTGAAGCCAGCCTTGGTGAAGGCAGAGAAGGTATCCTTCAAGTTGGTCGAAGGCTCAGGGACACCAGATGGACCAGCCTTGTAAGCATCGACTCGGCCAGCACGGAAAGGAATGCTGGGACCCTCGCAAGCTCCGACGGCAAGCACTGTGCCGAGGGCTGTGAGGTCAGAAGCGCTTGCGCGAGGGTTGTGGAAGCCACTGAAGAAGCCGAAGGTGTTGTTGAAGGCCTTGCCGGGGTTCTCAGGTCGAGAAGACTCCCAGTAGATCGAAGCATCCAGGCCGCCTGTCCCAGCTTTGGCATCGTGTGTGATGACATCGTGGAAGGCTGTTCGGAGCCATTCGGCCGTGTTCTGTTGTCCAGGTTCATTGCTTCCAAACTCGCAAGTTCTTAGCGCTAAGAATTGTTAGTATTAGCTTGGGACGATGGAACAAATGGCGAGTTCCTTACCATCAGCGAAACCTCTCTTGTTGAATCCTCCTTGCATGTACAGAAGATCTTCGACCTCATCCCATTTTGAGGGCCAGACAAGCTGCGAAGCAGCACTTAATTGAGCGAGGGCAAAAGCGAGAGTAATTGAACCTTTCATGATGGGCAGACTTTAACGACTGTGTGGATGTGCTACAAAGCAAATGGCATGATGCCCCTCGCCATCTTATACTACATTTCCATCAAGAGTCCAAGCACAATAACCCAGCAGACGATGTTTCACTTATGGAGCAGAATTAGAGAATACGAGAAGCTGGCTCCCAAATAGTGTAGAACCTTTGCATAAATCTAGCCTAGGAAGTCCGTCGGGCAATCCGCATGACTAGGACCCAGGGCGAGACAGCGGGAGATACGAGCCCTACCCCCCTAAAAATTCAGGGCTTGTAAACAAACCGACCAATGGTGTTGGCTTGATTTCGATGCAAATCCCCTGGAATTTGCAATTTACCCGCTAAGGCTAGACCGTGGACCTAATTTTAGATGTCGGCAAGACAATGCCGAACTCCACTAGGATATTCTGGAAGCACGCTGATCTATTGTGGCTACGCTTTGACTGGAATGCTAGGAACTATTGTAAGGCAATGCTATGCTAGTGTTTATCTTGACTCGGTAGTTCGATGCTGGATATCCACTGGTTGAATTGTATAGCATATCTCTCTCATGACGACATAGAGTTTGCTGGGACGGCTCGTAGACCCCCAAGGTCTATAATTAAATTTACGCTATACAAAGGTAATCACGGCAGTTACTGATAGACGAGAGGTTATTTGCATTATATTATCAGGCGCAGTACTATACGAGATAGATCAAAAGTTCTTCCAGTCGCCAGTCTCGGGGCATCCTGGTGGTGATCTTTGTTTTGCAGCAGGGGTGGTCAAAGTTTATCAGACCAAAACTACTAGACATACCACGGCACTGAGGTGTTCTGAAAGGTAAATCTGCATAATTACATGAACTTCTGAGTCTATTTTTTGCTCTAATTTATTACTATTTCTTGAATAGTTCTTTGTCTTGTCCTGAGACTCCTTGCTCTTTTCGATATCAGTATTCAACTGGCTACCCTATGCATCTTGGTGGTCAATTCATGTTGAAGGAATCAAATTTTGTCCTTCTAAAGAGATGATCCTGTTATGGGTATTTTATTCTAGGCTAAAGGCTAATTGTAAATCTCTCTTCGACTGTGAAAGCCGTTCAACATTCGGCTGGCCGTAACCTAAACTTAGGCTAGAAGTTACTTACTCTTTGAGGGCTGGTCTTCTTACATAGAAATATTCTACTGCCAGATGATCACAATTTCGAAAGACACTGAGCAGAAAACAATGCTGCTGTAACGTCTCAGACAATATCTATTCTGAGTAAAACATGACCTTGATTGAACTGACCAAGGCTTATCCCGCTTTCTTTGTTTCTTTACTCTCTCCCTCGGCTTCATCATTCGACCAGTCTCCCTCTGAATCATCATCTTGCACCTGTTCAATCCCTGGTGAACTCTTTGGCTCATCCTCTTCTTCTTCCTTCTCCTCCTCCTCCTCTTCATCATCGTCGACAAATTCTGGACCTCGCTCCTCCCATTTATCATGATACGGATGAAACTCCTCTTTATAACGATAGCACTTGAAACACAACCCATACGAGAGCTCGCAACCGTCACAGTAGTATAAGATGCCATAGACGTGCTGATAGGTTAGTAAAATGGGTGAAATGATGCCGAGGGAAACTTACAAAGAGGGACAAGTCGCAATACCATATAGTTCGCGCTGCCTTTTTGGAAACATGGAACTTGGACTTCCAGTCATCTTCCTTCTTCTTGCTAGGACTTGCTGTTAACAAGTCTATGACTTTTTGTGATGCACCATGGAACCTGGCCATCTTGAGCGGCGACCATTCTCTGTCATCGGAGGTCCGCCCTCGACCCGATGGGTCTGCTCCACGATCCAGCAGAAGCTTCACGATTTCAGGACTGATTTCCTTGGGCGTGCCCCAGCTTTCACAAACGCGGCATGCCCATAGCAGAGGCGTCCAACCATCGTCATCAGGCTCATTGATAGATATTGTGCCACTAGTATGAGAGAGCACCAGTTCGACAAGATCAGATCTTCCCGTTGCTACAGCAAAATGTAGCACTGTCAGGCCAGACTTGGCCTTCGTAGTAATGCCAAGACGTTCTTCATCATCGCCACTTGCCTCGAGTAATAGCTGAAAATGCTGAACTATCTTCAAGGCTGCATAGTGTATTGGCCGTCGACCGTGGAGGTCTTGCCATCCAATATCAGCACCTTTCTCAAGAATGAGCTTGATCATGTCTAGAGAGCCACTTAGGATCGCTGCGTTCAGGACCGATCCCATGTTGCCACCATGAACATTGACGTCGGCGCCAGCGTCGTTGATTAGATGTCGGGCAATTATATCCTTGTGCTCCGCAGAGGTATAGTATTTCTCAAACAACCTCTGGAGAGGTGAGCCATACATCCAGGAATTGGCAGCGTCCGGGCTAGCGCCCTTCTCAACGAGTGCTTTGACGATGTTAACGTTGCAATTCTCTGTGGCGATGTGTAGAGCAGTCCCATCCTCAAAGGCGCTTGTGGCTTCGAGTTCCTCTGGAAGGAGGCTCGCTCATGAAGAGCTCTTGTTCTCTGCGAAGACGGTCTTCATCTCGCTTCTGTCGTTCTTGACGACGCAACACCTGGCGCTCATCCTCGGAGTCCTGGATCTCTGCATCCTATGCAAACATTGGGGGAGGGGAGCGAGGAGGAAAGACATCTAGACCCCTGGGCTCATCACTCAGGGGTTCATTCACCGTCTGAGGAGACGCCTCAGTGGCCACAAGGCTTGGTAGTTCTTCAGTATCTAGTAGTACATAGTCAGTGAAGCTCTGTTAAATTGCCTAAGTAATTAATACTTACTATCAGAGCTGCCAACAGGCGCCGGGACTTCATCAATGAGGGCAAAAGAAGCATCGAGATCCTAATAACTGTAAATGAATGTATATACCACTAGAGTTGCTTACTTACGAGGTGAGCAGCGGTCTCAAGATGTGTCTTGAGACTATTTCGTTTCTCCCACACCTCCCCGTACCGGGGACACCCAACCACACGGCACGCATTTCCCTCCAGCGACCAATCGATCTCCGAATTTTGCAGTTGCTCGTAAAGATCACCAAAGTAGACTCGGCGCGCGTTCTCAGCCATGATTGGCCCTCGACTAATCTCCAGAGCTTGAAGCTCTTCCCCTACATAGCAATTAGTAGATAACTTTAATAGGGTTTAATAGAATCAATTAATGCTAAGTAAACATACAAGGAGTGTCATCGCCCGAAGGCGGCTCTTCAGAGTCTGGTAACTCGAAGTTCGGCTCTGTCTCGACAGGGGGTTCAATGTCCGGCCACTCAGATCCAGTTCCAGTGTCCATGGTAGCAGTAACGATTTGTATATAGAAAATTGGAATTAAAAACTCAGAAACAGAAAGTTCGATTGACCAGCGTTTCTGTAGCATGAATGGAACTGCAAAATTTTCTTTTCTTTGCGCGCACTCGTTGAGGTTGACTGGTGTCTGGCTCCTTCCTCACTTGAGATGCGCACCAACGGTACGTACCACCAATGTCTCTACCGCCCGTACACAGAATAAGGCCATCTTCAGAAATGACAGATAGGAGTCTTATAAAAGTTGAAAGAAGTATATAATAATTTATAGATTTAATGCTTCATCTCTTTCCATTATGGTCAACCTTATAGTCTTTGTTTACCCTGGCATCTACACGGAACAAATCGTGCTAAGCCGGACTGTTTTCATTGCTCTCACAGTAATTACTAATTTTCCATGCATTCATCTAAAACTACCTTATCTAGCTCTTTTCCCAGAGATAATACATTTGCCGAGACTGCGATGCCAAGTCAAGTACCGTCACCATGTGTTTGTTCCCCAAAAGACATATCTATGCCCAGCACCTCATTCCTCATTTAACTCAGGTACCTCCCCCTGAGCCTCATCTCTCTCAGCAGCCTCAACGTCCTCATCCTCCTCGGAAACCCCGAATCTCTCTTCAAACGGCTCCGGAACAAGATCATCCGCATCGAGCTCCTCGTTGGATAAATCGCGACGATAGATGAGCCACCGGAAAGGTCCGTCAGGATACACAGACAAGCCGTAGCTCACATGTCTCGAGGGCTGCCGGTTGCCGAAAAGACGTGGGAGTTGGCTCAGAGCAGTAAACGTGCAAGGACGGTTGAAAAGAGAGCAAGCCTTACAGCACCCATGGGGATGTGATGGATCAGGCTCACACACGCTGATAGCGCCACGTGCAGAAGCAAGCATACAGGTATCGCAATTGCGCCGTCTCCCTGCCTTAACCAATTGTCCAGAGCTTCGAGCATCAGCATTAGTATATATCATGGCCGGATCATCTGCTGTAGGTGCTTGAACAAGAACTCGAGTCACATCACAAGAGAACTGTCGAACCATGAGGTTATAGTTCTGTTGCCAATCTGATCTGGCTGGGACAGGACTCGAGACTCGGACCTGGCGCTCTAAGCGATATTCTTGGAGTAAGTGGTTGGTCTTCATGACTGAGATGTCTTGGCTTGCAATGGTAACTCTCCTAGGGAAGCCATCCAATGGCCCTGTGTAGTCTATGCCTCTGAGAGCTTGGATGATCATCATGCCATCTCGATATGGCTTCAAGCAAGCTTCCACGTCGCCTGTTCTGGCAAGCCTGGCTAGATCGATGTATGGACCTTTTGCTAAGGCAACTTTACACCATCTTCCAGATGATTTATTAAACCATTCCAGATGCACTCCAAAGCTCGATGCTTGGTTGAAGTTCTTGAACGGTCCGACAGAAGGTACACCCATGTAAGGGCGAGGATGTGGTTTGTCGTCATCCATGACCTCAAACACGAGATAGCCATACCTGGGGCGTTGAGCGTTGAGGGTATTATTCTTGACTCTGGAAGAGAATGCCTGCTGCCTCGTGTCCGTGTCGCTGTAGTGGTTGTGGAAAAGCAACCGAACCTGAGTCATGCCGGTCGGGTACACCAGTGTTCGTCGGATGCGGTAGCTAGTGAAGGATCTGGCATTTGGATTCCCAGGAGCCATAGGGATGGATAGAAGCGGACAAATTGATCTGTAAGTTTCAAAAATTGGGCTTGCCGTATTCAAACCTCGACCCTTGATGAGTGGCCAACCTGTTGTAGAAGCGGCTGTTCTCTGGAAAGAGGCAAGCAGTTTTGCGCATCGTGAGTTCACCAATTGGCCTGAAGACATGGCGTCATCTGAGACGAAAAGGTATTGCTGATACGACCTCAGGAGAAGGATCATAGTTTGCTCTGCCATGTTAAGAATGTGTGATGAAACATCTCCGTCCTCCCAAATCATAATTGGAATCGTATGGCAGTCTTCTGGAGAACACTTTAGGGCAAACATGTAATGAGGACTTCGGGTCCCGGGAACTATTGTGCTTTCGTATTTAGAGAGCCGACCTCGGAGATTACGAGTTTGCCCAAAGTACATGCCAACATTTCCGTTAATGTCCGCTTGCGACGTGTCTGAGTAGGGTCCAGGTCTGTCGTTTCGCTTAATGTAAATTCTGAGATAGATACAACTAGCTTGGTTGCTTGGCCAGTCCGCGGAATAATGTCGAAGGTCGGTAAGGTCTCTCAAAGAGAATTCACCAGACTGCAGAACTTCCCGAACGTCTGGGAGAAGAGCATTGGTGATAGAGTCGACATTGTCTCTGGGCGTGGTGAAATACCCAACAATGTCTTCTTCGCGCATAAGAAGCCCTCGAAGCTTTCGCAGTGACTCTGGCTGCGAGATGAGATTCCAAAATGTCCGGACTGTCTGATCAAACAGATTGCCGGCCTGCTGGGGTTGCAAGTCCATGACTGGTGCCTCCAACAAAGGAACATTGTCGGCCGTCTTGTCGGCAAGGGTTCTAAAGGCTGAACCTTGGCGGAGAAATGTCATGGGCACTATGGCTACGTCGGTTGTTAGTCAAATTCGGAAACCCTGTCAAGATTGACATACCAAAGACTTGGATGTGTCCTTTCATGAATAGTACCATGCCATGTGTAAGCCGAGGGTTGATGGAAACGATAAAGCCTTGTTCTTTAGCATACAAACGAAGCTTTCCGTCAGTCTTGAGTTGATTGGGGGTAGCGCCTCGAAGATTCTGTGGGATATGTGGTGCGGAATCGTCGTAGGCGTATCGCTCCGCCATCTCAACGGCGTGATAGAGTTTCTCGGATCCAGAAGGATATGGAACATCTGGTTTCTCTGCGAAAAGAAGCTGGTCGATGGTAGTACTGGAAATTGAAACCGACGTGGCGACTGCGCGGTCTCTGGACACGAGCTGGACGACAGTGGGCCTGGAAGTTGATGCTGCCATCGTGGATGGACGGCAGTCAAAGGTAAAGAAGATGTGCTTATGATAGTCAGTCCAGATGATGAGTAGCCTTGGGCTCAAAGAAATAGTGGTGATGAGTGGTGAAGAACGAAGTGTGAAAGGAGGAGGATCTTAGGCCGGTACTTATAGTTGAATTTCCTTGGCCATGTAACCAGCTCAGCGAAGAAGTTCACAACGATTCAGTACTTTGAGTTGACTCATTGCTGGACGTTTGTCACTGACAAAAGTTCGCTAATGACTGTATCTATTGTGACAAATGCTCTTTTCAGCAGTGACAAACAAGGTTTATTACACTGTCATCATCAGGCTTTCGTAGGCATTATCGGTGATTGTTGAGGCCCTTTGTGTGCCATCCGTTGGATATTGTATGATAAATCAATGCTAAAAGTGATTCATTGATATGTGTTTGTTAGTGACAAATGCTCTCTTGTGACTATGTCTATTGTGACAAATGCTCTTTTCAACAGTGACAAACGAGGTTTATTACACCATGATTGCCTGGCTTCGTAAGCTTTGTCTGTGATTCCCGAGGCTCTTCACTCATGTGCCTCATTCATTGGAGATTGTCCAATGATCTAATGTTAGAGTTGACTAATTGATATGGGTTTGTCCGTGACAAACGCTCGCTTTCACAGTGACCATTTGTCATTTGCTCCTCGCAGCGATACCAAAGGTTTGCTTCGCCATACTCACCATACTGGTTTGGCCACTGACAGCGCTTGATGACGTTACCATGTAATTGTTCTTAATTAAGATTTCGCGGTAGTAAGATATCATTTAGCCACCAAACCTTCGTTCATTTTGCTCCCATTCTTGAGGGTTGTTGTAGTCCGCATAATGCCAAATTCGGTTAGACAACACAGACTTCTCCAGATAGCCCAAGCATCTTGTGGTTCCGATTCTTGGCACATTTTATGACGCACGGGCGAATGGGTGTAGTTATAATAACCTAGGGGTCGTAATTCGAGCAATCAACTTCCATCGATAATTTCAAAAGCGAGCGTTGCTTGCTTGCGAGCGTAGTTGTTATGTCAAATTCGGCCCATTGAGATAAGATAAGATAAGATAACATCCAGGACATTCTCAGTCTTTGCAGCATTGGTACTAATTACAGCGTAATGATAAACAAAGCAGATGCGTATCACCGGAGGCATGATTTATCAGAAATACATCAGCGTTATGGTCTAATTAAAATTGTCTTTCATTCCTCAAAGAATTGCTTAGGTTGCCCTATCAGCGATTGGATACGTCTGCCTTGAAGCATCTATGTATAAGTCTTTGATATCATGATGGAACTGCCCATGTACCCGACGGGCCAGCGAAGTCATGATACTCCTGCTCAGTAACTCGGGCGTCTTGTGTTTATGCTTCCAATTATGGCTCACAAAAACGCCCTTGCACTCGCCATTTCCATCAAGTGTGAACTCATTGCCGTTGGCCTGATTACACGGTATGTTTATCACATCATGTGTCCTGTTGAACTCATACCGGATATAGTACGAAAAAGCGCTTTGTTCGTGTGCCCACTTATGTTTCCAATGGTCGCAGCCAGGTATACTCCTTGGGCAATCTTCCCAACGTTGAAACATGTCTTGGGTACGTTGACTTGCTTGTGCGATGACGAAGCCCGTGTTGAGGATGAGGTTTCCTTGGGGATCGTAGTCTTGTTCCCAGTCAAGGTCGTAAGCCATGGCGACCAAGGTTTCCGGACGGTAATCCCAGAGGTTCATGAGCCATTCTAGTGGGAGGTCGAGATGGGTAAACACGGCGTCTGAGTCTAGAGAGATGACGAAGTCGTGCGTCTTGAGAGCTTCTTTGGTGATGGCTGGCTTTACCCAAGTTCCGTGTCGATCGGGATAGTCGGCTGCACGGACTAGTCGGTAGTCGTAGCCGTGAATCATAGCTAACCCACCAGCGTCAGCAGAGCATCATGCAACAAAGTTGATAGACTGTACCATATATATAGTGGTTCAAGTGACCTCCAGTCCGCCCTGGCAGCGTTGTAAAATCCAACGGACATTCGTTCAACATTGTGTTCTCGGTTTTACCATCAAGCCGAGTATCAGTATCAACGATAACGACTCTTTTCCCTAATGGCTTCTTCCATCGCACTTGATCGATTGGTACTTCGAACCGTTCTCCCTTGTCGGTGACGAACACTCTCTCCGTGATAGGATGTACGAGGGGTTTCCATAACTCTGCCATCAGCTTCGGCAGAGCCAAGCTCTCGGTTCCATTGCCATGCTGCTGATATGCTTCCGGTCGAGGTTTTTTATGACAATTGACACTGAAGGTATCTGTTGTTTGAGGAGGTGGAGCAGAAGGAGAGACGATGGGATTCCTATGCGATACATCGTCATTAGCATCGCAAGTGGAAGTATTTTTCATGCAAACTAGTGGCCAGGGTACTTACAATGGATGAAATGAAGAGACGGGAAAGAAGAGAAAGATAAGGAAAGCAGTCAGGCTGACAACGGAGCAGATCTATATGGCTCGCCTGGGAGCGTTCAACACTCCCATATTTACTCCATTTTGAGCGCCAAAGAAGTGAAAGCCCATTTTAAAGACTGCGAGACGAGAACCGACAAACTGGACATGACGTGACAACAGCGAGCTCAACGATTTAAAGATGGCACTTGGACCGGGTCCCGCGGGGCTAAAGCATGATTCGTACCTTCTGATCAATCAAGGCCAGATGCTACGTCGCCTACTTGTGAGGAGCAATAGGCGAAACGTTGATCTACGTAATCAAGTGGAAGCATCGCTGTTACCCAAACGCTATTTGGCCAATGATGATGCATTTGTCGTATCATTCCCGTGATTCTTACTGTCCAAGCACAGATTGTGGCTGGAATAGGCAACTGCCGAAGTATACGAGAAGGTTAATTTCCGTCTTGTCTTGAGGGAGGATTATTCTAGATCTGTCTAATAAGTTTTGGCAGTTGGCCCTTAAAATGTTACCTAACACATGGTCCACAGCTCCGTTAAGAACCAACAGCCAGCAAATGCAAGGGCAAGAGAGCAAAGGAAACCTCGGACTTTTGTTCTAGGTGATGGAGAGACTTGGGAAATTTTTGGTATATCTTTGTAATCCTTATGACTAGTTTATCTCAGCACCTTGATATAATATCCGTTCTCCATGATACTGGGATAAGAGAACTAGTACATGGAATACACACTTCGCTGCCTTGGTTTTTTAAATAAGTCTCAGTATACTCACATGTCAAGAGCATCATCATATGGGAATCCTGGTTCGTTGGATCTCGGAAACTTAGCAGCTAAGCCTCCCTTTTTACGCGTCAGGGCTGAGCCGCAACGTCGAAGGATCCAGTAGCGTGTTGGGAAAAAGGAAAACCACCTCATTGCTTTTACGCAAAGGCCAATCAGATACCCCAGGCACTGGACCAAGTAAACTTCAGGACCGAATAAGGCTAAAAGGCTAACAGCCCTGCATTTTATCTATCTCTCCTTACTTTATTGTTGAAAAAATAATCAAAATCTCATAAATGATAAAGGGTCTTTTTTCTGATCTTCAGTCTCATGGTTTTTCCTGGTCGTCATGCGCTGTACCATTTCGACCAATGAGATGCTGATTCGGTGTATGACTCGGCCAGCATCCTATTCAGGTTGTGTTTTAACATATGGCAATAGAGTCACCTCTTTCATAGGTAGCCGTGGGTAATTTCGAGTCAAGAAAACTTCTTCACATAAACTCAATATACCAAAAAACTCAAGCATAAAGCCTAAATATCTACACTTAAATTCATCTTCATCCACCCAACTTTGACCAAGTCTTTTCGTCCTTTAAGATCGCAGTCTTGCTACCGTTGGCATTTATCTCAGGTATTCTACAGTAACTAATCAGAATATGGCGCCAGATACTTTCCCCAAATTCCTCCAACTCCCCAAAGAGATTCAGATCCTCATCTGGGAAGCCGCGGTCCGCCCAGTCCCAGGCAATCGCCATGTTCACCGATTCTCCATCGCCGACTATCGTGTACCCCAGCCGACTCCCACTAGACCGATGAAAGGGAGATTTCTGCGCTTGATGCACAATAAGAATTTCGAATACGACTCTTTGAACATTGCTTCAGGGCTATCACTAGCCATCCCAACTGATGATTTCGCGGGCAATCCAAATGACTCAGTCTGCCTGACAGACAGCTCTCTCTGGACTGTTTGCAGGGAATCGCGCCGAGCGATGGAAAGACACTTCGCTAAGAATGAATGGTGGTCGCACATCAAGTCTCCCTTTCATCCGAAACGTACAGCAGAACCAGGCCAATATGATGGTCAAAAAGGTGCCGCTCATACAGCATCTTACCAAGACATCGATGGTATCGTCAAGCATATCACAATAGATCCAGACAACGATCTCGTTCATCTTGATCCTCGATGGCTTGAACATGTGGATTGGTTGAATATTGGCGACAGTGGCTTTTTATCTCTAGTCGACGAAACCCCCTCCCTTGAAAGATCAGGATTCAGCTTCCTAGGGAGCAACATTGCGATAGATCATGACCCCTCGGTTTTCGATTACGTCAACGACCACAAGTTCCACTACCACCAGATAGGATTGGGGATGAAGCCTGCAACTTTTCAAGACATGATCACTTATCTCACCGAGATTGCCGAGGTCACGGTTTGGTTTATCGATTACAGCTTGGTACGGGCACAGCATATCACAAGTAATTTAGAAGAAGGCAGAGGTCAGCAAGACAGGAACGCGCATACCCCAAGGGTGATCTTCCGTTCAAACGATTTCATTTACACGGAAGTCGAAAGAGAAGACATCGGCACCTCGTGGATCGTAAGCAACAGCGATGATGAAGTTAACAGTGGCGAGAAGGAGACTGCTTTTGATATGATAGACACTCTATCTTTCATCTTGTCCGATGATTATCTCGGTACTTTTCGGGTTCTAGCCTGTGAATCAGTGGTAGGAAGAATGCCTAAGCCGCGCATACCGTGGGCACAGAGATGCGTCGGCGAGACCCGCGAAACTTGTTATCCCGACATTCTTGTGCCTCGTATGCCCCCATCAACTATCAGGAGAGAAGGATCCGAGAGTTCATCAGATATTTCCAGCTCCGATTTGATAGCTCAGACTTGAATCTATTTGATTAAAGAGGTCAGACGAAAAGATGTTGGATATCCATCCTAAGGAATAGAAAGTCTTGGTAGAATTTAGTGTGATTTAGTCTTGACTCAATAGACCTTAGACTACATGCTTTTGGTACCTTGACCCTCTGTCAGAAGTTATCTTGCTCGCCGGGGGACTGAGATAGATGCGGCGTGGCTAACTCACCATTATAGCTGTAATCTGTGTTCAAAGTTCTCGACGATGGCAATACTAAGCACAATGACCTTCACAAAGGGTCAGGAATACTAGCAAGTATATGAAATAGCATATAAAAAAATTAGTGAAAGGTTGCTTGGAGATGATGATTGCTTTCTTGGTTACCGTGTTTTGTCCCCACTATAGTCATCCAGCCGGTTTGCCGCGCGGTTGTCACCATAAGCTGCCGAGTTTGGTGACGTGATTATCAATCATGTTTGACCGATCAGATATCATGGTATGATTTGCTTATATATCAACCTTGAAAACATTTAATAAGTAGCTGCACGTCTCATTTTCTTTGAAAGAGTTGGCATGAGGTCTCCATCTTCACGCATCTTGAGTCTTAAGCCATACAGGCCGCATATCATCCCAAGGCAGAATATTGTTCGATCGTTTTCTTCGACTTTTTATTTCACCAGGAACTTTTCTTCCTCAAATTTCAGAAACATGGGTGACCAGGTAAATCTTCATGCTATGATAGTAATAGCAATAGCCTAATGACTAATATCACAAAAGCCGGATGAGATTAGGCTCAAGCCAACCAAGGACGGCTCTTTCATTCGACCTGACAGCGCGTTTCGCAGCTTCGTATCAAAGGATCCAAACTCTCAGTTCCCGGCTGAGAAAGATCGTTATGTTCTTTATTTGAGCCCTGGATGTCCATGGGTAAGTCACCGCTAAGCCATGCTTTTCCAGTACTGACAACGGCAGTCTCATCGCGCCATGATTGTTAGAAGTCTCAAGAAACTCGAGCATATAATCGGCCTGTACATATGCTCTCTCACCATGGGTAAAGACGGTTGGTTCTTCGATGATAGCCCAGAAGCTGCCAAGTATGGTGTGCTCCCCAAGGATCCACTATATGGACTCGACACATTGAAGCAACTATATCTCAAGGCCAACCCAAATTATGAGGGTCGTTACACCGTGCCCATCCTTTGGGATAAGAAGACTCACACCATGGTGAGCAACGAGTCGAGCGACATTATTCGGATGCTCTACACGGAGTTTGATCACCTTCTTCCCGATGGAGATCGTGAAATAAACAGACCTGGAAACGGTTTCTACCCAGCTGATTTGCGCGAGAAGATTGATGAAATCAATGAATGGGTTTATGACACTGTCAACAACGGCGTTTACAAGTCCGGTTTCGCAACAACTCAAGCTGCATATGAGGAAAACGTCGTAAAGGTCTTCAAGTCACTCGATCGACTGGAGAGAATCCTCGACGAAGGGCCCTTTCTTCTCGGCAAACACATCACCGAGGCTGATATCCGTCTCTTCCCAACCATTCTCAGATTCGATGTTGGGTACGTCCCTATTTTTATGTGCAATCTTGGAACGATCAGGGATCACTATCCGAATTTGCATCTTTGGCTGAGGAGACTTTACTGGGACAATAGCTCCAGAACTCATGGCGCGTTTCGAAAGACTTCTGAAACATGGCTTGAGAAGTACAAGGCTGGTTATGCGAATGCTAGACGAAGGGTTCTTGGTATCACTGGGCCGGATATTGTTCCCAAGGGACCTCTGGTATTGATCTACGAGTTGGAGGAGGGGGAGAGGCTTTAGGCTTTAGGCTTGATCATGAAGTATCATAGTCACTGAAATATAAAATTAGCAGCGACATACACGTTATTGCTTTGTACACTGATGATTTGCAACATTTACATGTCGATTAGGCTCAGTAAGTGAAATAGCTTCCTTAACCACCGTATTTCTATACCAGATCGTGATACGCATCAAGATTCACTGCCGGCATCGGACCTTGTACTTGACCAGCAATGCTCCAAGTGTGAGCGCACTCAGCCAAGCAACTGACCAGGTAGCTCTGTTCTTCCGGAATACCAAACTTCTCGATAGACCTCGAAGCTTGTATGGATGCGTAGATCAATATCAGTGGTGCATGACGAAGCCCGTATTGCATTTTGTAAATCCGAACCAGAGCAAGGACATCTTGAGCTGCTGTAGTGCAAGAAAGGAGTGACGCTTCTCGAGCCGAAGCGACGTTACTAGTGATGGCCGACTCGTAGTTCAAGGCAATACGAATGCTGCTATAGAGAAGACTTCATGATAAAGATTAGTCATGTGATCCTATTTGGAGGATAGGAGACCTACTGGAGTGTAGCCACCGCTGGTGTTATTGTCACACTCGTCGACCACTTATTCCACTTCGCGAAGGCGGGTAGTGCATCCCTCCACTGGAGAAGCTCGAGATTGAGATTGTCAAGCAGCGTCTGGCGTGTAAAGACGTCCGTCTGCGTTCGAGGCGTCCGTGGAGAAAATACTGTCGTCATCATTTTCTCGACAATTCTGTAGAGACGAATCTGCTCTTTAAGATATGGTATGTTTGACAAGACCCGAAGCTCTTCTGGGTCATCACCAAAACCAACAGGACGCCAGTACTCCATTCCGGGACCGTCACTAACTTCGTTAGTTGGTTTGAAAGCTAGGAATAGGGACTGTCTTACGTTATGAACTCTAGTAGATCGACCTCGGCGCTATCGAAGGCCAGTTGTACGGGTCTCCCGAGGACTAAGCTTATTAGTTTGTCCGATATGTATGAGCCCCAATAGATTCTGCGGCGGATCTCAATATCTTCGCTTGATATAATGGTCGAGTCGTGTGGCAGCCAATTCATAGGATCACTCTGAAAGCCCAAGTCTTGGGCCATACGGAACGCGATACCTGTCTTTTGTTAAAATCAACATTTTCATAAGAATACTCAGTACATCATACCTGAGAAAGCCCATCCCTTGGATACGTTCCCTCGACCAATTTCAAAAAATGCTAAGCATAAGAATGACTGTACGGTGGGGATCGAAGGACGGCTAAGGCCTGATACCATCACGATACTCTCAGCCGCCTGAAAGAACTGCTCAGTCAGGTTCCGCTCCGCTTCAGTATCTGACATAAGGAGGCCCAAGGCGCATATCGACAGGAGAAGTGCAGATGACCAGTACTTGCAGCCTTTTCGCTCACCAAAATGGTCTCTTAGAAACGCCTCTCGGTAAACAAACATAAAGTGGGGGTATTGCCAGCGAAAGAACTGCTGCAGTGCTTTGAAAACTGTATCGTCTTCCAGTTTGATGCCGAAGTGATCCATAACATGGTCAAAGTTGGACTCTGCGTATAGACTCTGTGTTGGGCCTGGATAGCTCTCGCTTGTGGAGAGAAGATCACTGTTGAAGATGCTGGTGGCTCCATGGTAGACTAGTGATCCTTCTGCGTCTGGTTTCAAGAGCGCTCGAGCTGTAGTATCAGTTTGAATGACTTGAGATGGCCCTGCGATCGACATATTTGACGCGCCCTGTAAATAAGCCGCGGGCCCAAGCATTTCATCTCGACGGGCGGGAGAAGCGCCTCTCAACTCCTGGATGAAAGCCTCCAATGACGCAACTCTATTTCGTAGACCAATCGTGTATTCTGAAGATGGTGGGTTTCGTCTCTTGTCGATCTTTTCATACTCGCAGCCTGCGCCCGCGGTTGCACAATTGGTGCATGGGACTGTTCGTGTGCATCTCAACTAGCGCCGTCAGACTTACACAATTCCATCAGGATATTCCACAACGTGAACTTACCTTTCGATATCGACAACGTTTGCAACTAGGGCTTCGTGTTAGTGAAGGATATCTTTGGTGACGCGCTTGTCCAGGGTCTCACGAGAGTTCTTGCTTCCCGGTTGTGGGGTTCATATCGGGCTAGACTAGATACAATACAACTCAAGTAAGCTGACAAGGTCCAATGATGCCAAGTTTAGGTGCCGATCAGGCATCGCCTCCGGTTGTTGCGAAATATCAGCCCAATATTGAAGAGGGGGTTGGGAATGCCGGTTGGAAGGTTAAATGCAAGTTGGATGTGTGGGTCCGGATTATACTCTAATGCCAACCAGCAATTGCTGCCTGCTTTATCTGTAAGACACTCTAATATTAATATTAACTTTCTTAATTTATTAATAGTTTATTAAGTATTATTATATTCTATTTATAGAACTGTAATAGACTTAAGCATTATTTAGCCTTTACATAGCAGGCGTCCTTATAGGGGCTGAGAGAAATACTGGATTTGAAGAAGGTTTAGGACAATCAAAAGCAGGTCGCGGTAATATTTCTAAGTCACGATACACTTCTGGTTTAACATAATGTGGGTGGAAAGGATTTCTATACTTTACACAACAAAATTTATTAAAATACGCTCAGCACAATAGTCTCTGGTTTTCTCACCAGGGTTGGGTATAAAACCCTGCAATGCCGACACCTTTGTTTCTTACGCTGTATATTAACACAGACGAGCGCTACAAAAACCTCAGAGATGGCGCCAGCAATAACAGACCCGTTCAGCAAACTACCGCCAGAAGTTCGCCTCTAAATTCTTATATCGAGCCACTGCAAATTATCTGCATCACGCATAATTGAAGCCTCTCCAATTATGCTCCAACAATATCTCGGACACAAGAAGTATATCTTGCGACAAGTGCTTGCCGCTGAACTTGACTCGATTAGAGCCTACGCGCGCACACTTTCGAGCTTGGTCCAAGTCCAAGCTGCCCAATCCTCTTAAAAAATTCGATAATTTCCTGTTAGGTGAGCTGGACAAGTTATATCGTCAGATTCTTCTTTTGGTCGAGGACTATATCACCAAAGCCACAGCTTCCTCGCCCCCAGAAGAATATCTTTGTTTGCCCCAAGTCCGGCAGCCATCAATTGAAGGACATATCATGTTCAGAGGCTCAAAGGTGGCCCCCCGTTTTGACCCCGACAAGCTCACATTCTCGGAAAGGACAAGGTTTTTCAAAGCATTTTTGACATACGAGATACTACGCAAGGGCGGTGATTCTATTTGTATTCCCAGAGAGCTACGGAAACGTATGGTCAGCAATGCAGAGTATGAGCATAATTCTTGAAGATACCTAGTTTAACCGCTCTCACTCCCGATGATAGCTTAACCATACACTCAACACGGTGACTAGTCAGTTCTGGTAGGCAACGATATTACTTAGGATATTTAACAGCATATAAGGTTTGAATAGTGGTAATTTGCTGTGATTGAACCATGACTACTATCTGGCCTCGCCGCTCATAATGTCTCGATCTGCCAGGCGTTGGGAGATCATTTTGCAAGAAAGTGCCAGAAATAGAAAAGATAGGAACGCCGACCCGAGCAAACACTTGTCGTTGTTGAGCGTCTGATACTATTTTCAGCTGATATACCCAGTGCACGGTTCTTCTCTGTGTGGTAAATACGATGGAGAAGGACTGTCCTATGGGACGAGTGTGCTCTTGCCATCAAAGTTAGGACCTCTATCCTGGGTGATAAAAAGCCTTAGGTAAGTTTAGGTAAATTTAGGTAAGCTTGAGTAAGTTTAGGATAGATTTAGAACATCTGGTAGTAAGAAGTGCTAGAACATTCTTTCTATCAGTACAGGACAACTTAGAGAGGTAACTGTAGTAGCTCACTGGACCTACCTTACCGAACCACGTGACAATGTCACACCCAATGTTGTTTAAGGGTCTCGAGGTCCGCTGATTTATGGCTCCCTTAACACCTGGATCGATGGCAACGACCGAGTCAAACGTCGACGATGAGTTCGCACTTCTACGTAGTATCGATGATCAACTCCTTCATTTCAAAGAGGCCAAAACGAACTCAACCTGATGCATATGGAACGGCTGATGAGAGATCCCCTGAATTGTGTATTCATAGTGCTATTCTGGGTTGATGGACCTGGCAATGTGTTGTGTACCTCGTCTTGATACGCTGTCTACTACCTATCCCATAAACCAGGCACATGTGTGTCAATACCGCAAGACGGACAGCTTAACAAAAAGAAAGGCTTTTAATCTACAGAATAGTTCAAGTATGCAATATTTAAATCAGTAGCGTTTGCTGTTTATCGGCCACAACCAGACTGCTGAGCTCTCAGGTCAACCTGAAGGCCACCAACTTCAGACCATCAAACATCGAAATCATCAAACACCAAGACCATCAACAATATCAACCAAGATAACAGCTTGTCGCCCCATTGATCAACCGGATGTTGAGTGTTGAGTTCCGAGCGGTAGGCGTCAACATGCCTCAAGAAAAAACCTTCAAACAAAGCATTCAGACGCAGGTGTCTTTTCTTTTCGGCTACTTGCTACTATCTGGTTACTTGTCATTATGCTAGAAGCTCACTACATACCACAGCACCAATCCATCTGGCCATATCGCAGAGTCCCAGGACAGCCCCCTTTGAAGAGCGATGAACCCCCTTGCCATCAGGATACCGGAACTACGTGCCGCCGATGGCTTCTGAGTGCAGTACCGCTCAGAATTGGCACTCTTTATTTTGCCTACCTAGGGTGTACGTCCAGTCAGCAGGTCACGGGGTATAGTAAAGATCATAAACAAAGAGGCAGTGTGGGAGCGTATACAGACGCATGCGCTTTATGCCAGCGCCATGTCCTAGGTCATGACAGGTTGATCTATCTGAGTTCGTTTGGGAAAGTTAAAAAAGAGAAAGATTGGTTTTAAGAAAGCGAGTAAGCTGGTTCAGGGCATTGAACATCAAACGAAGAACTTGAAGCCTCGAAAAGAAAATAAAACAAAAAAGGTTGACTTTGTGATGGAAGTAATTTGTGCAATATCATTTCCTTTCGTGAGTAATTTGCCTAGAATTTGGGGACAGTCCACCATCTTCTGGCGCTGTTCCTGTAGCGCTGTAATTACTGCGTCTGCTCAGCGTGTTACGGTGAGCCATGGCCGCTAAGAAACGTCTGGCAATCGCCCTGAATGTGGATCGTATTGGCTCTGTTGCAAAAAGCGATATTACTTGGTATTTTAGCAATGAGAAGGAGGACACAAATGAGATCGAATGACCGCAAACGATCATCTTCCGTCTCAGTAGATAGGAATGCTATTTGGTCGGTATCGAATGTTCCATTTCTCACTGATCAAGACGCGAGTATGGCTAACCCCCACGGCGAAGACTCGACAAAGAGCACACATCATGGGTCCTGTTGGTCCTACAACCCCTAAGAAACCAGTTATAGTAGAACATGACACAGCATTTGGCCGACTGTATGGAGGGTATCGAGCGTATCTCAAATGGTTCATCGTAACCATCTGTTCCCCAGCAAAAGTCTTAGTGGAATAGGTGGAAGTACTTGGCTTCCAGTTTGAAACCTCGCCCTTAGGTAGCGTCTCGTAAAGCTTGAGAATAACCATTGTACAGAGCAGTACCAATATAGAATGTATTCAAAGGTATCAGTCTCGCTTTGCCATTTCTAAGTGCCTAACGAATGAGTCAGAGCTTCCTTCTACTGTGACTTGGCCCATTTCGCCCTAATAATTTGTCAGAATGGGAATTTTGGTATGGTGGCGCAGTTCAACGAGGTCTACGACGAGGTGAGAAAACTATGGACTGAATAATTGAGGGCGGCACAACCGAGAAAGGTTTCAACGTGACCAGGTTTCTGAATGTCTATAACGAGTAGATTTCGACAAGAATATTTATAGTAGATATTCGAGATTCAAGAATGCAACTAGAAGTGAGGAAGTACCTCCATCCACTCAAATGTAAGGAAAACCCCAACAGGACAATAACGCAAACTTGCAAACGCTTCAGCAATAATAAAACACCTAGATAGTGCGGCTCCTAATATCAACAGACATATGAGGAAGCCGAAAAAGTAATCATTGAAATACCTCTTCACTATTCGCCACATTTTCAAATGTTGGTATGGCTTCCAGCGGCCTATCAGGTGCAGTATCCGGGCATGCAATAGCTCAAGAAAAATAATGGTATAATAGCCAGGAACAAAACCTGCAATCAAAAGACAGCTTAATTTCCAAATGGTTCCTTCTGCACTAGAAGGAAATACCCAGCGCCATGCGGTCAAATGAATTCCGCCATAAGCTGCAGACAGAGCAGCAGCGAGTATCGTCAACCAACGGTATTTCCAGAAAATTACATTGAACGCTGAGTAGCCCTGTGCCTTTGGGGCCAGGTCTATCGTACAGATAGACCTGCCTTCCCAGAAAGGTCGCTCGAGGCCAATCATCTGATTCGGTTGAAACTCGTCCAAACGGGCGAGATAAAGGACTTGCTTACCAGGGTCAAATGGATCTGGTCCCACTACCTCTCCGTCGCTCACGGTCTTCAATATTCCGAGTCTCTTGGAAGTTTCAGCTAGGCCCTCTCTTTCGTTATCTGGGAAAGCTAAAAGGATCGCATCCCATCGTCTTAGAAACTCTGTTGTCAGTTCGAAGGAATAGTCTATGCAAGTCTCGGGGAAATCTTTAGAGTTTGGTAAAGGATGCCTCTGACGATTCAGGTCTGCTCGGTATAAGGCCAGCCCAGATGGAAGAATGCCGCCGATTTTCATTTCTACCCCGGGCTCAGGCTCGATCCATCGCATAGGCTCTCCTTGTCAGATGGCGGCAACTGATCAGGCTGGTGCTTCTCTGGGAACATGGCTAATTTATATGACATCTCTCTGTAGAACTGCCTCTGTAGCATAATGGAAAGCTCAGAGATGAAGCGGTGCGGTTGTATTATTATTGGCTCTTGAATATCCAGAGGTTTCTGTTCATACGTCAGCTAAAAAGGACTGTAATGACAAGGAAGTACTTACTTTAAACCAACAAGCATAAAGAAGAACAGCGCAGACAACATGGACCATGGTATGCATCTCTAATAGACTAAGTGGTAAGCCAAACAAGGTTCGGCTGGCACATTGTATAACCACCCATAGAACTTGAATCATCACAAGAACTTTCTGGACCGTATTTGCTTTGCTTTTGTCATCAATGTCTTCGGTCCGGATTTTTATCCAGTGACCTTTATCGGCCAGCGAAATGATAGCAGCCGGTCCGGGTCGTACTGAGCGTTGGTGCTCTTCGGAGTCCTTATAAAGCTTCCACATATCTTTGTCGAGATCCTCAATGGACATAATTTCCTGTACGTCAAAGCGCACTGCACCCATGACAACGAAAAAGGCATATTTCAGGGTAATCTCAAACTGTGCCAAGAGGTTAGCTAACCGTGTCAAATAGCCTCCGGGTCCTCTTACATCTGCATCAGCAGTCCAATTCGAAGACTGTTTTTCTTTCTGGATCTTTCTCAATGCTGACTTAAGACTCCACGCGTAGTATAGTTGCGAAGCAGCTGTATAGAGGGAGATTTCTGGAGCTAAAAGGGTGATCATGACCCATTTCCCCTTCTTTGCTAGAAATCGCTTCCATGTAGGTTCAGAGAGGACGTCCAGATGGAGGGCTGTGTAGATACAGGCGACAAGGGTCAAAATGCAACTCTGAAGAATATCCATTGTGCCTCTGATATTTGGAGTGCTAACCCAAGGTGGAGCAATATTGGAACGAAGTCCATCTGTTTCATTGAAACTTATAACCGAAACATTCCATGGTAGGATATTCGTCGATGAGTTGAGGTCTCCCATATTGGCGTTTTTCAAAATGACAAACTGGCGGATTATGATGCTGCGCTCTCGAAGATGACCATATTCTTATTGAGAGCTCTAATACTAGTTTATAATCTGTGAACTTCAACATCAAGTATGCTATGGCGATGTCGAGCCAGCCAATAGGCGCGCTGTGTTTACCGCCCTGCATTCAGTCGAGTAGTTGGACAAAACTACAAAAGCCACCGAGTTTCCCCCGCATTGTACTCCGTAACATAGTTGAAAACACAAAGAGGCTCGGAGCAGAATACTAATTCTCTGTACAACAACCCCTTAGTATTCGAGTTCCTACCAGATCTGAGAGAATGGTCTTGGATTCAACCGTCGTCGAGTCAGGTCCCCAATCCTCAAGTACCCCTCAACTCGAACTCCTCAATGGCCAAGTCCCATACCGTGAAGCCGTTGTGTCATGGAAACTTCCCAAGGTTCTGCTTTTAGGCGAGGACCGTTACATCGACAGTTTCGAATTGGATTGCGTAACACATGTGGTATTGCAGTGAGTCCTTTTGTCAGTACACAGAGAAGAATCGTGCAACTGACCGGTTGAAAAGAGTATCAGACGCTCGACAACGACAAGTATTTTCTCAGATTGGCGTTCAACACGACTATGACTATCCTTTCCCTTTCTGGCACTTTCTTGGCAAAATGATCTCCCAGGCACTGTTCGAAAATGAGACTTCGCTTGAGATATTGAGTTTTACAAGGGTAAACGACCGTGAATTCGTTGGGTTCGAGAACAAGAACCATCCGAAAGGCAATAACAGCACAGACATTAATGTTATTGAAGTGAGTCTCAAAAGACCGCAACCTAATAAGCCTATGAAGATCTTTTGGAGGCCTGCTAGGGGCATCATCATCCAGAGGCTTCGAGAATGTGAGTATCGCGAGGGTTACACTTCGGGACTTTGAGGCTGAGATGAAACACAGGGTTACAGGAACCCCTTTCGGGCCCTTGACGGGTACCTTTGATCGATGCTCGACGGGTAGACACTGTAGCGTCTCTTGTTGGACGGAACTAACACAGCTAACGCTTTCGAATGTTCAACGAATGCTACCATGTCTGAGCCCTGTCGAGCATCTATCCTCGTGACAATCCCAAGGTCCGAGTCATCATTCATTCTATCAGGTACCAACATGACATTTCCGTATCTCTCATAGGCATATCAGGGTCCAATTTGTTCTCGGCGAGTGTTAGTTCTGTGACGAACTGCATTAGAACTCTCAGCTAGCATAAGTACTCTATTAGTATGTTGATCCTTTGCCAGATTTACAAATGAAGTAAGGTTACTCCGTAAATCCTGGCTCGTTATTACGGCGGCCGGCAACCTGTTTTCCATTATTCACGCGATTCAGTTCCCATCTTCATTTAGTAATTGTGGCGTCAAGCTTTCCTAGCCTCCCCGGCAGTGACATCCCCACGACATGGGTTCTGGGCTGGAAAATAAGGCAGCGAATTACCGCCTAATTGCATCAGAAGCCCAATCAATGCCTCACAGCAGATTTGGAATGACCAGCTGGGCTACGGAGTAAAAGTGAGGCCTTCTCGAGGGTCTTGGCTGAATGCTGTACGCGTTGATCAGTTCACCAGGTATGCTCACAGTTCAAGGCCTGCATTTTGAACAGCGAGTGTCATTGCAGATGAGATAGAACTTTATTATTCCTATTGAATGTTTCTTGTATCTCTTTCGGGCAATTCCTAGATACTCCCAGCGTGGTTACAAGACCCCTCATGGCCACAATCTTTGGTGGTAGATCAAGGTGCCGAAATTGTTAGTCTAAACGTCTACTTCGTACCATCCATATCAAATCTGCTTTAGTTCATCCAAAACTCATGCAAGCCTTTTGTAATTCGGCATGGGGTTCGGAGGATTTCCCTGCCTGCCCCGGACTATCCCCATCTCATAAAGAGATCTTCTGCATGACGAGCTAAGAGGTCGAGATAGGCCAACACCAACGAAGTGATTACTGTTATCTCGATAGCCCATCCGAACGAACCGGCAATGGCTGTTTCACAAAGAAGCCTAATCCAGCTGTAGCCTGGGTCAGGAATAATTGCCAAGCATAGCCAAGTCAACCCCCGCATCGATTATGACTCGGACCCTCTCTCATATACCGTTAGGGGTTCAATATGCCAAAACGGCGCTAGCATTACTCGACAGCTTGGTTACGTACAGCAATTTAAACTTTCGGCATTTTCCCTGGCGTACGAACTGATTACTCCTCTCGTTTCAGTCAAGTCAAGGCTGCATGCTTCCTCCTAACGTCCAAACCCCCGGCAGAAAGAGTGTCTGGGATCTCATCAGTGGCGTACGGGAGGTCAGCATTCTATCGGATATTCCCAGCTCAAGGTGATTCCCAGCAGATCAATATGCCAAGATCCTCCCCTAACGGCTCATCAAAATCCACTGCAAACCTTAACCAGAGGATCCCCCTGTTTGTTTTTCTTTCTCTTCCAGGGTGAAGCCCCTACGCTGAAGAGTCAGGACATGACACAGGACTTGTTACGACGTCAGGACCTGGCATATGGCGAATGAGAGGTGCCGGAGACATATCATCCTACCTGGGCCCAATGTCGATCGACAAGGTTCCCCGGAGACGGTCTGTGAGATCTGCAGTCTAAATACGGCATCGTCTCTTTTTAGCCCGTTCTCCTGCTGTTGGTCTTGAGTTAGTGCACTGACAGTTCGAGAAAAATGAGCAGTAGTGCCGTTTCCCCTGTTTCTTCATCTTTGTAGTGCTGTAGATCCTATTTCTTAGCTTCTTCCTCATTACATCTCGTGCCTTGATTCTCTTCCATTTCGTTCATATAGATATCAGCCCTGCGGGACCTTTTCTTTTTCGCTTTTCGTTTATCTGTTTCTCCATTTCCCAGCGACCCGGTAATTGGGCAGACCCATCGGTACTGATACATAATTTGTCTTGGGTCCATCTGCTGAATGTTCTTCTTCTGCCGCTCTTTCTTTGTCTTCTCTCACCGACAATGGCTACCGCAACGCACTACACGCCCGATGCTGGGGTGATGAGCTCTCAGATCATCACCTATTCTGTCGCCACAGTTCTCTTGGTCTGCCGTCTGATATCTCGAAGGCTTACACATGTCGCATTGTGGTGGGACGACTTTTTCGCGATGCTCTCCTGGGTGAGTTGTACTTGTCCCTCTGACGTTATCCACTTGCTGATCTTATTCTCCCAAGATCTCTGCTTCTCTCTACTTTAGCTTCACGATTTACTGTATGTCCATGGACATCTTCATGTCTCATCAGACCCCATCCAGGTGGTCAATACTAACATCTCCCCAGGGGCTGTGAAAATGGGTCTTGGCCATGCGAAGGCGGAAGTTCCTCTACCAGCAGCGACAGTCGAGGAGTACGCTCGAAAAGGACTATTCATTGCCGAGTTCACATACGCAATGTCCCTTGGCTTCTCCAAGCTTGCTATCCTCGGCTTCTACTGGCGCCTCTTCAGTGTCTCGAATATCCGAATGGGAATCCGTATCCTTCAGGGATGCACTGTGATCTGGCTCACCATCCGAACTTTCATGACCATCTTCCACTGCATACCTGTCAATGCCTACTGGGACCACAACATCAAGAACGCTGTATGCAACATCGACCCTGCCAAGTTCATGTTTGGGACAACGCTGGTACATCTTATGCTCGAGATTGCTGTGTTGTCGTTGCCTGTATTTCAGGTCAAGAACCTCAAGCTTCGCCCGGGCCAGAAGATCGCTGTCGTCGCTCTGTTCATGTTTGGTATCTTGTAAGTCTTGCACCTTTACCCCATCACCTCTGGTTGCCTTCTGTTAGTAAGAAGCTAACTTGGTCTCTCTATAGCGTTTGTATCGCCTCGATCATCGTACTTATTGAAGCAATCAACCTCAATCCCAACACGACTGAGATGGCGAGGGACATTAGGGGAGTCATCATCTGGGCAGGCACAGAAGCCTACCTCGCAATCATCTCTTGTAAGTCGTACAGCATAATCACTGGCCTTGATGCTAACTTTGACAGCTTGTCTCCCTATCATTCGACCTATTTTCCGCAAGTTCATCTCGAGTTCGATACTTTCATCAAAGTCCAACTCAACTAGTCCCAATGCTATCAGCGGCTTGACTAGCAGCCGGGGTATCAAGCTTACCAACGTTACTCGAACAAAAGAAATCGACGACAATAGTTCTCAGCGACAGCTTGCCGACCTTGAAGACGGATCGTCTGATGATATGAACTTTCACGGCTACCAAGAACGTGTCCCCAATCACAACACTGTCATCACCAGTTGCGCCGATGACAGACCTAACAGCCACGCACACAATACAAGTGTACAAGGCATTCAAGTCAAGAATGAGACAAGAATATACTATGAGTAGGGGATCTTGCGTGAAGCTGGAATAGAGAATACCTTTTTGTTAGAGAATGAAGGAAGCCTCTTCAGGCGATCATGGCGACTTTGCATTGTATGATATGAAATTTAATGATAGATACCAAACTTTGCATTTATTGATACAAACTATGATTCTTCCAGCAATAACAGAAATAATTTGATGTTAGGTCTAATGAATGGATACAGCCGGCATATTCTCACATGTTTATCCGAAACTTCCCGTCAAAGCAACAGAAAGTCAAAGTAATCATGGTGCCTTGGCATGCTGAGTATGAATGAAAGTCCTTAGAAGGGAAGAAAACTCAGGACCTTGATCCAAAATGATGAAAATATTGAGGCAAATTAGTATAAATTTAGGATATCTTTGCTAAGTTTAGGATACCCTTTGCTAAGTTTATTGTGATATTCTATATTTAAGCCTGATATTTTCTTGCTCACTGAGGAATACCCAACGCGCTGCTGCAAGGCACTCTCTTGCCGCAATGGACTTGAAATCTCGTCTCATAATTGATATAGCGGTGAGCTTATCATTCTTTCATAAGTAGATCAAATATTATGCCCAAGTCACTAATGATGCCTTGGTGGCGCCTCCTGGATCATTTGTTTACAGGCAAACACGGCAACAAATATTAACAAGCAGCTTTCGCTCTGAGCAATCGTTCATTTCAAGTGTTAAATTTCAGTAAATATGAAAGCATCATTAATTATCTTATAAACTCTCTCCGTAACATGAGTTTTGTCTTGCTGACTTGCATGTCTCACTCGTGACGTCAATCACGTGAGATCCTTATTCTCATTCGCGCCCGCTTACGCATCGACATCATCAACAATCTACCTTACCTTAAGTTAGCCTAGACTGACTCGAACCGCCAGCGCTTCCCAAACTCAAAATGGATCGCCTCTCAACTGAGCTCCTCTCCATGATCGCAGCGGAAGCTGCTGCGTCTGGACCGCCGCAAATTGACATCAGCACAGTCTTCGATGCCTGGGACTCTGATGACAAGTTGAAAGCCCCCCGGACCTTGTCACGACACAATTCCCTTGCTCCATACGCTGCCGTTTCACACAATTGGCAGCTCGCCTTTGAGCCGTTCACTTTCCATACCCTTGTCATCTCGCCCAAGAGGCTGATCGAGGCGGCACAGCACGGCTACCTCACTGAACGGCGCCTGGGGTATGTTCGCTTCATTGCTGTTGTCATCGCCTTTCCGCTCCCGCGGCCTTGGGACACTCCCATTGTTTTCCCTCCTGGACTAGATGTAAGAGGAGACTTTTTGAGAGCCAGAGATGATACAGGCTATGTCTCATCCGATGATGAGCTTGGAGAAGATGAGGATGATGCTAGCGCGGTTGACTTTCCCCACCCGAGAGACAGAGGCTACGACAGGGTATTCGCCAAGATCATGAGAATTCTCTTCAACGTCCTCAAATTGGCTCCAGTCCATGAGAATCACCAGTCATACATCGACATACGGTTCGGCTTCCCAACCCCTCGGGAATACGGCCTGAGCCGCATTTCCAGCCCTGAAGAGATGGAAGCAAATACCCTAGAGGGCCCTTGGCTTACAACCATCTATTTCGGTATGAAGCACGACGGCAAGGAGCTACCAGAATTGCCGTCCATAGCTTCGTGCAGTTTTGAGCTCGTCTCGTGGAGTTTATGCTTCGAACCTCACACGGCATGCATCCTCGCAAGCAAGATGCCACGTCTGAAGAAGCTCAAACTTCATCTCAGTGATAGAGAGTCGAAAGATCCAGATCTCAGAAATGAGCTTAGAAAGAGTAAGGTCTACATGGGCTGCATATTTGAGTCGCTGACAGTTCTGTAGAACTTGCAAGTTCGTTGTCAATCCTGCCACAGGGCATCTACGACTTCGATTTTCATTATTTACGACGTATACCGCGGGATCACTCACACATACCCGCGAGTATACTAGATCCAGAAGAAAACTACGATCACCTTAGCCAAGCGCTCTTTAACTTCTCGCAGCGAGAGAACATTACACGATTCTCGGCAGAGGGAAGTTTTGAACTGACCATTTTGGGCCCATCGGAAGAAGCTCTGTCTGGTAGTCCCGGCTGGTCCAAACTCGAAAACTACGCCATCGGTTTTCTTGCCATCACCCCCGCTGGAAAGTGGCTCGCGGTGCCCTATACGGAAAATCCGAACACTGACATCTTCAAAACTAAACGATGGGGTCCACCGAGTGGGCGGACGCGAGGTTACTACTCCAATTTCAATGTCAATGAGTATAGAGGTCCAATTGACCCAGACTATGCACACGAACTACTCTGTGCAGCCGGACAGGCAGCTTCTCACATGCCCGGACTGCAACGAATGGTTATCAATGTCGGAGTGATCGGGAGCTACAGGGTCTCTTACAACAGCGCTAAAGTTGAGCCGTGTATGAGAATCGTCGGGAAGGACCTGCAGCCGCCTGAGGAAGACATGCTTCGAATCTGGCGTCGCGTAGCGCATGAGCATGATCACAAGCTTGTCCTTCGTTGGAAGGACACAGCCAGGATTAAAACGAGAATGGAAGATTTTGAATGATTTGGTCATAAATAAGGCTTTTGTATTACGATCATGAATGATATATATGAGAATCAATGGGTATCAATGTTGCTGGTCGGGTCCCGTGTTTGCCCCTAATAAATGAACTGTCCTTGATCCTGAACTCCTCCCAATGATATGCCGAATTGCAAATGAGACAATTCTGTTCAATCCGAGGTCGCTCTGCGCCTCTTTGTAGGCGGCGTTATCCTCGTAGATAAAATGGTTGGTCCCAAGACCATATTGTATGTAGCCAGGTCATCACTGAGCTGGGTCAGAAGACGCAATGTCAACCCAACTCAGGCGCCCTATGACGAATGGTGAGATGAGTGAAACGGCATGGCTAAAGTTATTTTACTGCCGTGGTGGCTTTGTGGCGCTGTTAGCTTACGGCAGCTTCAGTGTCGGGTGATGGCTTCGGCATTTCATAACAGCGGTGAGGGTCGTGCTTCAGTGGCTGTTTGACGAGCTTACGGAGGCGTTGTAGTGATAGATTATAATTTTTGGGGTGATTAATTGTTCTGCAATGCATTAGAATTGAAGGGCGAGACAAGGGAGGGTTACTGACAGTAGTCGAGGAAGTTTAGAGGGCTGGCCTTTTGGTGACGGCCTCCCGACTGTGATGATGCGTTGGTATTGTACTTGTGTACATGATTCATTTGAATCGGAGCGACGTTCATATGAATGGGAACGTCGCTCCCTGTTCGCGTAGAGGAATTTCGTCCGATTGATTGACATTCGACGTTTGAAGGATCTGGTGGTGGGGTTTCGGGTTCGCCGACGATGTGCATGCAGTTGCAGTCGCTGTGTTGGACGAGTAGCAACAATTTGTTGAGCACCACGAACTCCATCTTTAGTTTGATGCTGTACACGACGGGCTTGTAGGTTGTTTGGATGTTGAAGTGGCTCATGTACTGCGTGACGATGAGGCTGATGTCGAGGAGGATGACGAGAATGTTGACGACGATGAGGTATCGCATGATCTTGCGCTCCATTTTCTTGCGCACGGCGAAGATCGGCTTGAGGCCCCGCGACGTTTCCCATATGTAGAGACCTGAAATGATTGTTTCTTGAATGCAGAAGCCGGCGAGTTGGATGCGCTCGTAGACGTTGAAGGCGCCGATGTAGTGGGCCGAGTGTTTGGTGTTGCTTCCGAGGAAGAGGACTGTCGTCGGAACGTGTAGTATGAAGAAGTTGATGATGATCATGTATAATACCCATCGCGTCTTCGACTTATCCTCAACAATGAGGTGTAGTCGAGAATATAGCACGACAGATTGACCGGTGACCATACCATACCAGCCCACGCACGTCAAGACGCAGAGCAAGAAATTGGGCCCCAAGCTGTAGTACCTCAACATGACAACGATGCTGTGCAGCAATATCCCCAGGGTCGCTACCACCATGCTCCAGAAATAGAGACCATCGTGCCGTTTGAAGCGACTGAGTAGCGAGATGAGGATCTCGAGACAGTTGTAGCAGGCTATGGCGAAGAGGCCCGCGATGGCCATGTTGACCGGCAACGACACGGCAATTGGCCCCGTCTGGCCTGTCTCCCCAGACTCGGCGGCCATGATTTCGGCGGTTCCGACGGACGTACGACGGTCATTAAGGAGAGGTAGATTGAAGTTGGAGCGGGTGCATCGTGGACAGTTTCGTTGGCATCTCTTGGCGAGGGGGAAGAAGAGGAGAGACAGAAACAGAGACAGAAGAGCTTGGGTGCTACTTTACGTTAATATGGAGGGTTTCCCCGTGTCGATCTGGCGCGTCATCTTTTGTGTATGTACAGTATGAGTAGCCGCTCTTTGCATTCATAATTAATACGAATAACCAGTTCAGTTAGTAAATCGTCATCAGCTCCCCCTGCATTGGGGGGAGGGCTAGGAGGGCCAGGCCATGCGAACGGACCCAAAATTGATACTTTAAGGATGTAACCGCTAAAAGCTCGAGCGTAAGCCCGGACATGATTCAAGGCCCGCAGACGTTAGCCAGTCAGTCATTCATTCATTCATTCGTGTCTCAGCCATCAAACATGTGCTCGTGGCTTGGATCCTTGGGAATAAGGTTAGCAACGAGCAATGAATGGTTGGGTCGTCTCGTCAAGCGAAGAGCGGAAGACAAAACTCGGTCAGTCCCAAGCCTCAACTGTCCCCAATTCACTTGACATGGGGTGATTTGCCAATGAAACAACAACACGGACACACCCATCCGTTGGGCCGGTAAAAGTTTAACCAGGGGATGCCTGAAGGGTTTATCGACGCGCCAACCGCGTTGGGTAAAAATGTCCCAGGACCCCCATGAAAACAATCTTTATATAATTATAACCTTTTGTCCACGGACGGTTTCGCAAAGTATGTATGTGAGCTGTCAAGTCGTGACATTCTACCAGTTCAAGTCCGGAAGCTGGGGAGAGGTCACCAGGAGAGAGCAATGTCATCAGGAGAAATGCTGCAAGGATGAATGACAAGGGGACCGGTATTTAGAGTTTACATGCAAAACCACGAAATATCATCGAGTGACAGCTTCAGCCTGCAAACGTCGACTTTACCAGTAATTCACTTCTCCAATGTCAGGCGCAGAGCTTAAACAGTCAGATCAAATGTCACAGTTAGTCACCTCGAGTTAAAACAGCGAAAAAAGCAAATGTCATGAAGCAAGAGTCAAAGCGAATGACTCGCGATATGCATGAATTAAGCGTAGGTCACAGCGCAGCGCCCGTAGCTTGAAGCCCTCGGAAAATTCCATGCCCGTCAGTGAAGAATGATCGAGATGCATTGCCAATCAATGCGACGTCAATTTATGCTCTCCTTGTTGTACTGTAGATTCCTCAATGGCAATCAATTGGGGGGTTATTGCAGAACGCCTCTCAGCACTTGCAGGGATGAATACCGAGTTCCGTCTTAGGGACCGGAACTACCGAGGCCAAGACCCTTTGGCTGAAGGACTGAGGCAATTAACAATGAATTGTCCCGTTTTTGCTGACAGATACGGATACAGAATCAAGAATTAAGCTTTGGGTTAGTCAGGATGAACTTGTCAGATTTCACTGCCACTTTTTAATGCCTAAACCCGCAGACCAGTCAAGCCAGTTCAGTTCAGCTCCAGGCCCCGCCCCCTGTAACAACAGTCAAAGCAGCCCCTAAAACCAGCCTAAACAATCTCCAACCGCGAGCTATTGCCCATCGTCTCAAATTAGACCCCCTCAATATACGAAATCCGCTTCAATCAAATCACCTGCCTGACAGCTCATGTGTAGCACATCTGCAAGGGACGATATCACTTTCCTCATTCAGTATCGTTCGTTTCCATGATCTTCCCGGGGCGCGAATCTCACCGGGCGATGCTTCCGGGAGGAGCCTTGGGCACCAACTGGCCTCAGAGCTGAGGGGGGCAAGTTAGTGGCAAACTTTAAGCATACTATTACGGAGTATGAAGATTTGCTTATGCCAAGTTGAGTAACCCCGAGATTCTGCATCGTCTCTGATCGACTTGGACCCTTGCAATGACAGCTCTTTCGGGGTTCACGATCCTTGGCGCTGCATCTTCTCTATGATATGGCTGTCGCTCTGTTCCCAGGGGAACCGCTGCTCCAATGACCGGATTAGCTCTTCGTGGTGTGGCGATCTTGGCGTAATAGCGGCTTTGAACGGCTCCGGGTGGCTGATCATCCCGGGTGTAAATAGGAATTCAGGTTGGGCACCATTCTCGTCTTTTCTGATATGCAATACAGCGAGTGACTGGGCGATGTTGAGGAATAATGCATTGTCGGCTAAGACACGCCCCGGGCATAAGCGGCGCCCGAAGCCGAATGTGTACGTGTGCGGATCTTGTTCAGGTTGATTGCCGTCGGTAGACAAGAAGCGCTCCGGGTTGAAGCGCATTGGGTCTTGGTGGACCTCAGGGTCATGAGCAAAATACCTACGCACTATTAAATCAATATCAGATACCGTAGAGAAGTACTCACCAGATATTGGGCATGATTATTGCGTCTTTGGGAATAAAGTACCCTTCAAACACATCATCTACAGTGCTTGTATGAGGTAGCCCCATAGGGACGATTGGATGCCATCGAAGAACCTCCTTAACTATCGCATTGACATAAGGAAGACTTGGCCGGTCTAAACAATCAGGTAGTCTCTCGTTGCCGATTACGCTGTCAATCTCCTCTTGAGCCTTCTTCTGGACATCAGGATATAATATCATTGCCAGAAAGAAAAAAGAAATGGAGGTGACAGTCTGCCATGTCAGCCAATGTTTCTCGTAATATCCACCAAGCAACGTACCGTCTCAGCCCCGGCAGCGTACAGTGACAAGGCAGACCACTTGATCGTAAATCTCGCCTCCTCAGTCGAATCTGCGACTTCAAGAAGCCGAGAGACAAACGAGTTATCTTGCTTGCCCAAGGCGTATTGGTGCTTGACAAAGGCATAAGGCTTCTCACTAAGATCATCGAGTTCCGAAGACCACTTTTTTGCAAGCCTCTTAAAGCTCGCGCCTGGAACCCAGTCTGGTACGTATCGCACTGGGATCGTCAGTGGTTTGCGTACCTAGGCAGGGTCATGTTTGAGGCGGCTTACATAGGGGCAGTACATCAACTAGAAACGCGCCAGGGACACCAGCTGCTGCTATATCATCCATAGCCTGGTCAGCCATGCTGATGAGACTGTCTTCCTTGAACGGCTCGGCTGTATATCCGTAAGCGATTTTCAGAATGACTGAACCCGCCTCCCTGAGTAATGTTAGCGTAGTCCCCCGGATTCACTGAGAGCTGAGCAAACCGACTTCCTGACATGGTCCAAGAACCTCTCTGGGTCGTCCAAGATATGAAGTAAAAAGTGAGCAACCTCAGATTCTTGTAGCCTATCATATTTTGCCGCGGCCCTTTTGGATCCGATAATACGGGCCATGTTCTTCCGATGCGTTCTGAAGCGATCGTTGTATGGTGAGAAGCCAAGTGAGTTCTTCCAACCAACCCTGTCTTCATCAGCCGCTATATATCATCGCGGAGCCACGGTGACTCACATTTCGCCCGCCATCATAAGCTTGGGTCTGGAGGAATGTTTTGCGGATCTTTTAGCCAGTAGCTGTGATGCAAGTCTCCAGTTGTTTATGATGATGATTGTCTGCCCCATTACCGTGATAGAGCTGATAGGTCCTGGGAGTTGTCAGCAGATGGCTCGTTGTGTACTCTGTTTCTACTGGAGGTCGTGCCATAGAGGTCCTTGAACTTCAACCAGTGATGCGCTTCAAACACGCCCGGCGGTGGAAGGTCGTTCAGATTTCCTACCAAGGGAAGACCCTTCGGCCCCGGGGGAAGAGGGGCTTGCTTTGAAGAATTGCCAAGTATTTTAAGACCGACATAAATCAGAAATCCAAGGACAAACCCAACGACGACACCATGTACCACAAACATTGTTGCAATACTCAGGCGGACAATTACAAGAGCATAGATTAAAGGCAGTAGGAAAGGTAGGACACGTGTTTCACACATCTGTTCAGCCAACGCACATCATATTGAGGGGTCACTCTTGATGCCTGACAAGAATCTTATCACCATGCATATGCATGCAGTCTGTTTCCTGTCGAATCATCGACTTTCCATTTCGCCAGATTCATGGGGTTGATATTTGGTGATCCAGGCAAGCAATACACTCTACTACTAGATGTATATCTTGATTTTATTGTGAGCTACCCTTCAAAAGTTGCTTCTTTATCGTCTGATGATGCCGGTTCTGCTCTTTCGCTCGGAGGAGCATTGCCAAATTTGGAATACGGTGCGGTGTTATGTTTACCAGCATGCATTGGAATGTAAGGCTTAGCCTCGGATTTAGGTAATAAAGGAATGATGAAACAAGCTTAAATATAATAATCATATATACGATATCCGTTCCGTAAACAAGCGATGTGTCGTAATTTTGGCATGGTCAGCGACAAGGTAAATTAAGAATAAACGTTGCCTCAATCCGTATCTTGGCAGCTTACAGTAGAGTCGATAAGCCTTATGGTAAAGATACAATCATTCAACTACTCAGAGAACTTCAGCCCAACTTTCTAGTACATAGTAAATGTTGCTGAAGAGTGAAGACTCACCAAAACGCCAAGCCATGCTGCCTATGCACTTCAACCACTCACGATCATGAGCGGGAGCCGGACCGGGACAGCTATCCACTTCACTACTTAGGCAGCTGCATAAGCGCTAGGCGAGGTTGGTGATAGAATACATCATTTAAAGCGCAAAGTGCTGTCGAAATCAACTGGCCTACTGACTGAATCAATCTTCCTTGGTCGCCATGTCTTTATGCCTAACACTAGATACTCTTCCCAGTGAGATTCAACTCCAGGTTTTTTCTCAATTCACAGCGCACGACCTCAGCACAATTGCTCGAACTTCAAAACGCCTCAATGAAATTGCAACACCGCTCCTCTGGAATGATATTGAACTCCATGAAGAAGGGTACCACGAGTCCAGACACGAGCTCAAAGTCCCTCCTCCAGCGAGAAGCCCAGCCCGTCGGCCTTATCACCCTAAGCAGAAATGGGGAAACGGGCAAGGCGCGCGTATGAAGGCTTCTCAGTTCTTCGAGATACTGCAAATAATGCACAACGAGAACCCGGATCGGTTGCGGCAAATCACCCCGCGTGTGAGGCATCTGTGTACTGTGATTGATCCCTCATGGAGACCAGTGGATAAAGACAATGATTCTGTCGATACCGAGGCCATTCAAGTCTGGCATCTTTTGCCTTATTTTCAAAACCTGGAAACCTTGGAATTATACGGAGACTACTACTACTCCCAAGAGGCTGAGGAGCAAGTCTCTAAAATTCTTGGATTTCCTCCAAAACTTCGATTTCTCAAGCTCTCGGGCTACATGCCGCGAGAAGTGCCAGCATGGCTTCTCAAAGCAGGAGATACTTTGGAGCGCCTAGAACTCGATATGCTAGACCGTCCTATATCAACATATCTATCAAATGATCCTCATTTTACTCCTCTTCCATTTGAGAAGATAAATACGGATGACGGGAGTGTTTCCGAGTCAGACTACGGAAGTCTGGCTGACGACATGATCATCCCTAGGCCCTTGGGGAATATTTTCACAGACTATGGTGATCACAAATTGCAGTTACCGAAAGTAAGGCATTTGTTTCTTGGTCAGCCGGCGGAGTCATGTATCACCAACGATTTCGCGACCTACAGCTGGTCAAAGCGCGCCGAGTCAGCTTGCTACGATGACTGGCTTAGAATTCTAGAGGCTTCGAAGAAAACACTTGAGACGTTGGTTCTCGAGCAGAGACCATCGGCTGATTTAATCGAAGGTGATGGTTACAGCGAAGATATGTGGATGGAGGAAAGGGCATGGTCTCATGCAAGTGAAATACTTCTTGAGATGGTGGAAAAGGTTATGTCTTCTGAGGCGAATCAGCTATCATTGAAGCGGGTATATCTGTATGGTATAGTTGCTGGGTTAGAAAAAGATGGTATGTCGTTTTTGGATTTTCCCGCGGGCAAGTTTATGCAATTTCTGAAGGATCGTGGGGTTGAGTGCGAAGCGAGACGGGGAACGTGGTGCTTCTTTGATAGACAGTCAGGATCTGTGGATTGGTGCTCTTGGGATGCAGCGTACGAGGATGAAGAAGAGGAGGAGGATACAGACGAGGACAAGGATGAAGATGCTGAACCAAAAACAAAGTGGGATACGGTACTGGCCAAAGTGTGAAGCCCGGGGACTCATTATATTTAATTTGGACCCGTTTTAGTCCTACTTAACGTAGATTGACGGAAAATCTATTCCTGTCATCAGTGGTTTACTCGCATCGGCCAGTTCTCAGCCATTCCCGAGGCATCTCGGTCTCTCCAACACAACGCCGTACCCCACATTCATAAACATCATTGCGTAACGATCAAGCACTTCCAACCACCAAACACTAACATCATCAATCCTCAAAATGTCCTCCTTCGCCGTAGTAAAAGACATCGACCACCTCGTCCTGACATGCAATGACATCTCCGCCACCATAGAATGGTACACCAAATATCTCGGCATGAAGTCCGAGACCTTCACATCAGCAACCGACCCATCGTCTCCGCCTCGCAGCGCCTTGAAATTCGGCACTCACAAGATCAATCTTCATCCGCGCGGCAAAGAGTTTGAACCAAAGGCGAGAACTGCGTTGCCTGGTACGGCTGATTTGTGCTTTATTATTGAGGATGGGACGGATCTGCAGGGCTTGATTGAGGGGTTTGAGAAGGAGGGTATAAAGGTTCTTGAAGGGGGAAAGGTTGTTGGTAGAACGGGGGCTATGGGAGGGATTAGGAGTATTTATGTTCGTGACCCCGATGGGAATTTGATTGAGTAAGTATGGATCTTTGTTTGAAATGGCTATTTTCTAGAAATCCGCTAATTCTTCAGACTTTCCCAGTACTCGACCTAGGGCTGAGATTTTTCAACTTGAATTACCAATTTCTCTGGACTCTTTCCTTCCATACATGGGTTTCAAGTTCATCAAGGTCCTCGCTCATCTTTTCTCTGTTTGAAATCTGTGGCTAGATCTCAACGCATCACGATAAGCAACAGGCTTATGTTCTTCGTCGAATAACAACCTGAAGCCGCATCATATTTGGTCTTAGCCATCTAGATACTCCATTCTACCATTACTTATATCCACTGAATTGGTGTTTGCGTAGTCTAACTTTGCACAAATTTACAGTGGTCCATGAGGAGTTGGTTTCCAGTCACACTCCACATGCCAAGGATATATCGTGGGCCGTTGTGTTCTGTGCAAGTCCGCGAGACCTCTAGCCTCCTCTCTTAGACCTCTTCACCGACAAAACAGAGTAGCTTAGCTTAGAAGAATATCCCACTCAGAACAGCATCGACTTGTTACACCTATGGCCCCAGGATAGGCTTTTGGGCCACAGATGCATCAAGCTGTACCTTGATACAGGAATATTTAGGAATTATCCAAGATCCTCAAGAGCTTACGTACAAGAATGTCAGTAACTTGGAGGCGAAGAATGGATATATACCCTTTCACTATCCTGATTACTTACTACAACACAGTGGCTGGCTGAAGCGCTGCACTTGAGTCGGAATCTGTGGAACTCGGCCCTTACCTTGACTCACGTAAACCTCACATGAATCTGGTCTCGGCAATCTCAGTTCCGGCATCCAGTTCCTTCGTAGCAACCCGTAATGCAACTGTCGTCATGACCAAGACTCCTTGTAAGCAACTGGGTAGTATCCTCCTTTTGCGATTAATATCATAAGGAAAAGTGGGAGCGGCATCTTTAGCATAAGATCAGCAGGAACTATTCCCAGAGTATGGTAGAGCTTATCTCCCACTCTCCATTCCAGTCCAACCAAGCTCCCGGTCACGGTCTACCAAATGCCGATCAGCCAAGGGCACGTGGGGCCAAATCTGGCTTCCGGGAGATCACTGGGAGGCCTACGGACGCCATGGTCAGGAAGGAGAAACGTATACAAAGTAGGAGTACAAGAAGATTTAGCATGATTCGCGATAACACGAGGATAGTGGTATACTTTTGACCTGTCTCTCCAAGCAGGAATTTACGAACCAAAACGTTCTCCGTTCCCAGCTTTCTCTAATCCATATACTTCTCTGTCAAACCGCAGCCAGAAGACAATAAATCGCACAAGCAAACGTGTTGAGACTCCTGCAGTAGCGTCAATTAGTTGGATCTGACAGAAAGAGTCAAAGATCTTCGATTCCACTGGGCCGAAATGCAGTAATTTCACCAGCACAAGTCAGTGTTGCAGATCGAAACATAAATGGAGGGGCCTGCTCTACTCAGTGCGGCTGAGATCGACACTACGATCTGCGTAAGGCTAGGAACCATCAGCTCTCCACAGTTGGACCAGACAAAATTTCCGAAAAATAGGGACTGTAAGGTGGAAATGACGTAGAGAGGTTGATAAATGATGGCTGAGATGGTTTGTTTGAAAGGCGATGATCGCACTTTGCTATCATTTGTGTGACGTCTAGTAGCGCATTGTGCTGGGTTGCCATTAGGTCTGATAATATTCGATCTTCAGATAACATGCTGACAGGATGATGAGCTGTAAAATCATAATCGTATCAAGGTTCAGAGCAACGCCTACTTCTTCATTGCCGCACAAGTGATGAAATCGCTCAGAGCCCCATAAGGCGTGGATCAACCTGAGACTCATGATACCGCCAGCTCCCCGGTGGGTTCAACACCACGCTAACTATCACGACTCCATTACATCAGATTGATCGACAAGACTACTGACTTCTAGTGACAGCATCAATCTCTTTTCCCAGATACTCCCTTATCAGAAAACTTCTATATAAGGATCTCTCTTTACCACATCAAATCTAGTCTCATAATCATCATACCATCTCATCTCACCTCTTCTCTACACCACACTCCTTTGAAAAACACTCTTTCAGTTTTCTTCTCAACCACATTCAAAATGAAGGCCACTTTCTTCTCCGTTTTCGCCCTCGCCATCTCAGCCATCGCCTCCCCTGTTCCCGAGGTTCAGAAGGAGACCCGCTCTGTTGAGCAGGTCAATGGTGCTATTCACAACGCTGAGAACATCGTCTCCAAGGTCGGCGTTAAGCAGATCGTCGACGAGGCTACCAAGTCTCCTGCTAAGCGTGCTACTATCTCCAGCCCCCAGGAGCTCATCACTGTTCTTAAGAGCGGTGTTAGCAACATTAACAAGAAGACTACTGGTCTGAGTAAGTTATGACCTTTGAAATTGATATTGGGATTAGTGCTAATCGATTCAGACTCTATTGCCGAGAAGGTCAAGGCTGGTGATCTTACCAAGGACGCTGGTGCTACCAAGGCCATTCCTGGCTTTGAGTCCGTTCACTTTGAGCTTACAGAGATTGTCACCAAGCTCACCGGTGCTGCTGGTCTTGATGTTGCCGACTCTGACGTCGACACTGTCCTTAACCTTGTTGTCGTCCTCGTCTCCGAGGTTCTCACTGCTGTCAAGACCATCGTCACTGTTACCGGCCTCCGACCTCAGCTCATCTCCATCCTCCACTCTGTCTTCCAGATTCTCACCAAGGTTCTCGTCCTCGTCATTGGCCTCGTTTCCGCCATTGTTCCTGGCCTGGTTGCCGGTCTCACTCCTCTCCTTGCTGGCCTTGGCAACGGCGTTCTCGCTCCCGTCCTCCTCCCTGTCACTGGCCTCCTTGCCAGCCTTGCTGTTTAAATGGCGTCCTCCTAGGGTCAGCTGCATTAAAAGCACTATGAGCATGAAGCTTTCCGGATAGACCGAGTTACCTAAGCTCAGTTCACCATTATGATATTCTGGGGAGGCATATTGGGTTAATGTCTACGGCCAGTGGTCTTCTTTGTATATAATTACTCTTATCAACAAAAGTTCACGATATTCAACTGCCACGCCTATGTCTTCTTGTGTCGCATCACTAATCGATTCGCCTGTAAACACTATATACGTATGAAGCAGATAATTGACTAATCCGTTTACTAATCATCGCATGATTCTAAGGGTTCTAAAAAGGATATGTGTTTCCCCTCTCGATTTTCTGTATCAATTAGTGCTGATTGGCGTCTGTCATCGGGGTTCAAAAGTTCTTTAGTTTACGCCCTGTAGCAGGCAAAACTTACGTCACATCGAAATGGGGTAAAGTGAGGCTCAAAAGGAAAGTCTTCCCATGATAGAACTAGCCGGTCTGTCTTACGCCTTTCCATTGACATCAATGAAGTGGATATAAAATCTTAAACACTTCGCAAGGCAACACCAACACAACATTCTACGAACGATACTTGATACACCATGGCAGCATCGCGATCAGTCTCAATCACGTATGTCCCGGCGGACTGTGGATCTATTATTCCAGGCAAATCTAAAGCGCCCCAAGCATTCAGAGACGTTGGTATCGTTAGTAAATTGAAAGATGCTGGTGTGCCTTCTATCTCCGAACATCATGCTCTTGAGGCGACAGCAACCTTTTCTGCTACGACGTTCAGCGCAGGCGGTGCACGCAATGAAGACATTAATATCGCGGTGTGCGAGGCCGTTGAGCGGACTATCGGCAATAACTTCAGTGCAACTGGTCAACCTGATTTCCAGCTGATTCTCGGCGGCGAGTGCTGTATGCTACCAGCTATCCTCTCCGCCTTCTGGAGACATGCCGATTCGCAGTCTCCGCCTCAACGCGTCGGTCTGATTTATATCGACGCAGATACCGACCTTACCTCCCCTACAGATCCAAGCTCTATTGGCACTTTTGCGGGGATGAATATGGCCCATCTTCTTCGGTTACCAGGTGCTCTCCCACGCATGGAGCAGTTCTCTCGTCCATCAGGCGGACCTGTCTGCGATGCTTCCAACACTGTCTTTTTCGGCACAAACATGTCTCTTCCTGGAAACATACCGGAGCACTTCAAGTATCTTTTCGATAAAAACTTCAAAGTCGTTAGCTCAGCGTCTGTGGCGAAGGATCCTGAGCAGCGCGCAAAGGAAACACTCGAGTTTCTGCAAGACAAAGTTGATATCATTATGGTCCATTTAGATGTTGACTCGATTGATCCTGGGACGTTTCCTTTGGCGAATGTTCCCAACTTTACTGGTGTGGAGTTTGAGAATATGATGAGAGCGCTCAAAACATTACTTGGAAGTGAAAAGGTTGGAGGTCTCACTATTGCGGAGGTTAACCCAGATCACGATCCTGGGCTGAAGATGACTGAGAGATTGACTTCTCACATCGTGGAGATGTTGGCCGCAAGAAAGTGAAGATAGAGAGATATTCGCTGCATAAAATAGGTAGTGATAGGAATATGGAAACTCGATATGCCACGCTATGAACGCTAGACCTGTATCAGAGTGTGAGAGGTGAGACAGCTTGACGTTGATAGGGCCGCATGCGCAGAGCATTCGTCACCTCGAACAACGGCCCCCAATTCGGGACGTCACAACTATCCCCGCTCTGTCATCGAAACCGCCAAGATCATTGCTCACTAAAACTATCATATAAGACGAACAATCGCGATGGGGAATACGTACTCTTTATTCTTCCCTCCAAGTCCGAAGTTTACCGAGGAGAACCTCGCTACACAAAATGGACGCGTCTTTATCGTCACAGGCGGCTACTCCGGCGTAGGCTTCGAGTTGAGTCGTATGCTCTATCAAGCTGGCGGATCCGTTTACATCGCTGGAAGATCGCAAGAGAAAGCGGATTCAGCTATTAAACAACTCAAGGAAGGATATCCCGATGCAAGCGGCAGCCTGAACTTTCTCAAGATAGCCCTCGATGACCTGGATTCCATAAAAGCAGCGGCAGAAGATTTCATGTCGAGAGAGTCCAGGCTCGATGTCCTCTTCAACAACGCAGGAGTATCTAACCCTCCGGCTGGTTCAGTCTCAGCTCAGGGATATGAACTTAGTATGGCAACGAACGCCATCGGGCCTTGGTATCTGACGCAGCTTCTCGTACCAGTTCTAAAAGAAACGGCAAAGAGCCAGCCCCCAGCATCAGTTCGAGTAATATGGACAGCCTCCATTGTCACAGACCTCTCAGTCCCAAAGGGTGGAGTCAAGATGGAAGAAGTCATCAATCCATCCAAAGACCAGCAAGTCAACTACACGAATTCAAAGACAGGAAACTGGTACCTCGCTAGTGTTCTAGCAGATCAGGTTGGCTCCCACGGTATTCTCAGCGTTTGCCACAACCCAGGAAATCTTCACAGTAACCTGCTTCGCCATATGCCGTCCATTGTTGGCTATATCGTTTCGCCGTTTCTTTATCATGCCAAGTTTGGTGCTTATACCAACTTGTGGGCTGGACTGTCACCTGACCTTCAGATTGAGGATGGGGGGAGGTTTATCTTGCCTTGGGGGCGCTTTCATCCGAACCCGAGGGCTGATTTGTTGGAGAATCTCAAGCCGAAAGAGCAGGGAGGAACGGGGACTGCGTTCGAGTTTGCAGAGTATTGTGATAATATCATTGCGAATCATCAATAGATTCTCTTCAGTCTCAATATTATTTACTTCATACTTCTATGGTTTTGTTCAAACAGTAACTCAATATCTTGAGTCAACAGATCTCGTGCGAAAGGCTGAGGCTCCAACGAGACAAAGATCTGACTTGATGACTCTAAAGTGCCTCATTTAAAACAGTCATGACCTCTACAGCTCCGGTGTATATCCAATAGCCTTGTTCAAAGCATACACATCCCAGTAAAACGGCATGATACTCTTGATAACCCCAGCCTCGAGATCAACCTGGATGACCTGGCACAGAGGGTACTTCAATTCCTCTCCGGTCTTGCGGACCTTGAGATGCAAATAACCGAGCGAGATGATGCGGTTCGAGCCCTCCTTCTCGAATATCTCAGGGTTCTGGACATCGACTTTGTCAAAATAGTCGGCCATCGCTTTTGCCCATTGCTGGAAACCATCGGGTCCAGTGTACTCGCCAGCGTAGGGTAGTCCAGATGATTGTTTGAGGCGCACTTCTTTGGAGAGGGTTGCTGCCATACCGCTGAAGTCGCGTTCTTCAGGTGGCGACGCCATGTAGATGCGCTCAGCATCGTAGAATGACTCAAGAATTGATCGTGCAGTGTGGGTAGTGGCGGACGTCATCTTGGACGTTAAGTGATGATGATTCTTTTAAAGGGAAATGATTGATAGACAAACAGTTGCTTACAATAAGCGAAAACATGATGCGATACTACGGTCTACTTATCTGCTTGGCAAATAGAGTGCTGATTAACTGGGACTAAGCTAGCTGTAGGATTTTTGGGTTACATGCTGCATAATCGTCGAATGGAGATGGCTCATCAGTATCTCCAAGGAAGATTCTCCAGGAACTTTTGATGTAGTTACCTGAATTGGCAATTGGGGGCCGGAGTTTTCGGAGTACGAAGTTGCCGGCTGCTATCAATTGCTTGCACCGACCGGGTCTAAACTTTGCCGGTGCCATTATTCCCAAGACATTTCCCACGACATTGGAGATTGAGTGTCTAACCGTATTCTCATACATAAATAAGGCTTCTTCCCCGCAACCAGCCAGTCTATCTCTTGGCAAAGCTTGACTCGGCCAGGAATGCATGAATTGAACAAACAGGGAAAAGCTCAATCGAGACAGAGACAGTTAGCACGTGGGACTTGGAACTTTGTGGGAAAGACAAAATGGCTGAATCACATTCGGAAATCTCTTGGTCACCGCTAATCGATCTCTAACCTTGTTATTTTGGTGACGGTGCCTGGCGTGACCTCATTTTTGGGGTCGAGATGAAAGAGAGTGGCCAACAAGAAGGCGAATTTTCGATTTCTGGGGCTACGTAACTATTCTAGAAAGGACCTAGATCCCCCAGTTCACGGACCGTTTCCAGGTGACGTTGGAGGCAACTATGACGCAATGAGCACGAGGGACACAGAGGGGACCACCCAAATTTTGCGGCTACCACCTACCTCCAGTCCCTGTCCGCCCTCCAGCATCATCCCCACGAATAAACTAACCTAAGACATGACATGACATGACTTCTCATACCACAATACAATGTCGAGCTCTGCAGAGCTGCAACGCGAACGCGAGGTGCAGGGTTACTTCCAGAGCTGGCAGATAGCGCAAGGCTCTTCTCTCAAGGTCGCTAGAAGCGTCGACAGCATCAGCGCGCCATCTCAGATCAATGACGCACACACGCCTCAGCCCTCCTCCGACAAAGCGCTCTCGGCCTTTGCGCAACTCGCTGTCTTTCGCCTCAATGTGAAGCGCTGCATGGTCTCGCTCATCGATTCTTCTCATCAATACATCCTCGCCGAAGCCACGCGAAATCTGCGATTGGGGTCACTCGAAGAAGAACCGGGTGCAAAAAAGACCGACGACAAGAAAGACTCCAAAATAGCCGAATATAACAGTGAATTGTGGTGTAGGTTGGACGATCTCTATAGTTGAGACAAACACAGCTCCTTCCTTGTGTTCATGGCTAATTACTTACAGTGGGAACTTCCATCATCTCCCGCCCAGAAGCCGTTTGCGAGCACTGCCTACACAATACATGCACCGGTCGCGATCCCGATGGCCAAACATACACGGCCTCTGGCCTTATCGTTCCCGACTGTCGCCTCGACGATCGCTTCAAATCGCGCGTATATGTCCGATCCGAACCAGGTGTGCGCTTCTACGCTGGCGTACCTATCTTCTCACGAAAAGGATACAAGATCGGAGCGTATGCTGTTTCAGACGAACAACCGCGCGATGGACTATCGATCGAGGATGTGAAGTTTATGCAGAGTGTTGCACAGGCTATCACTGAACATTTAGAATGGGCACGCGACCGTGTTGACAGGTTTAAAGGCGAACGCATCGTTCGCGGACTGGCGACCTTCATCGAAGGCTGCTCAAGTGACGACCCTATGCTGTCCAAGGAGGATCAACCTCAGAGACCCTCGATCAAACGTCCCCCAGGCATGACTATAACGGCGACGAGACGCTCCTCTTTGCACAAGACCATGCGCAAAGTCGACCCTGACTCCAATCAACGATCTCAGGTAGCTGCGTCACCGCCACGCAAGCACAAGCCACAGACGGACGGTTTATCAAGAATGTACCATCGAGCGGCCGATAATCTACGATCTGCAATCCTCGCTGATGGGGTTGTGCTCTTCGGCGCCACAGCCTCCAACGTTCAACACCTCACCCGAACGGTACAGGTAGAACATGCTAGTGCCATGAACGCTGACGGACTGACGACGCAAATCGCTGCAGAGCCTGATGCGTTCAGCACAGAGAGCTCCGACTCCGAGACATCACCGCTGTCAAGACCTTGCAAGCTTCTTGCTTACTCTTTGGCAGACAAGGGCAAACCCTTGGACCTCGAGCAAGGCCCATCCTTCTCTGTTGGAACTCTCGAGAAATACTTTTCACTTTTCCCCAAAGGAAAAACGTTTACTTTTACAGAAGAAGGCGCCGGTCTTTCGTCTGATGACGATAGTGCGAGCGATGGTAGCCCTGCACCCGCCGGAGGGAAAAGCAAGCGACGCAAAGAAAAGATTGACCATAAGGAACTCCTGAAGAAGATTCCTGGGGCAAAAGCCGTTGTCTTCTTACCATTGTTTGACTACGTCGAAGACAAACTTGTTGGTGGGTGTTTCCTTTGGACGTCAGTGCCGGGTCGTATGATGAACTTGGACGAGGACCTTTCCTACCTACGAGCTTTCGGCAACAGCATCACCAGTCAAGTCGGACGAATAAACACACGAAAGAACGAAGCAGCAAAGACTACATTTATCGCCAGCATGAGTCACGAGTTACGGAGTCCGCTACATGGCATCTTGGGCGCTGCAGAGTTCCTCAAAGACGCAGTGACCGACTCGTATGAAGCCGGCCTCGTTAACTCGATCGCGACTTGTGGCAAGACACTTCTCGATACCTTGAACCACGTACTTGACTTCAGCAAGATAAACAATCTCGGTAGCGGACATTTGAGAAGAGGCGCAAAGCACAACAAGGTCATTAGTCTCTCTTCAGATTCCATGGAGAGCCTAAATATGACGGCTGCGGTAGACCTCTCCATTCTTGTCGAGGAAGTTGTCGATGCCGTGGCAACTGGCCACAACTTCAAAAGGCTGCCCAAGAAGCAACCAGACGATGCAATATTGAGCGGTAAGAATAGCCACGGAGCCCCAGAACCAGCAAACGATCATCCTGTATCAATCCTTCTGGATATTAGCCCGAGGGCATCATGGATGGTCAAGACACAGCCTGGCGCCCTTCGAAGGATTGTCATGAATCTGTTCGGTAACGCACTCAAGTACACATCATTGGGCTTCGTGCTTGTCTCGGTACGGGCGCAAGAGATCAGCGACGACTCTAGAATAGATGTCTTGATCCGAGTCACAGATACCGGAAAAGGAATGTCAGAGGACTTCCAACACAATCGTCTCTTTGTGCCTTTTAGCCAGGAAGATTCATTCCAACCTGGCACCGGTCTGGGCTTGAGCATCGTCAAACAGATTGTGGATTCACTTGGAGGAACGCTCGAGGTCAAGTCGGAACAGGATAAGGGTACTGAGATTGAAGTCCGACTCCGTCTCGAGCCGGTTTCTCAAGAGAATCCCAAGCCGGAAGAGCCTATGACTTCCATGATCAAGCAACTTCGGGGAAGGTCTTTGGTGCTCCTGGAAGCAAGCGAGGACTTTCACTCAAAAACCATTTCTAAACAAGTTGAGGTGCGCAACGAAGCCTTAATAGAAATCTTCTCAAGTTGGTTCAACATAAAGGCTACAAGAGAGGTAGATACGGATGTACCCAATGCCGATTTCTATCTCTATTGTGAACCCCCATCCGCAAAAGCTCTCGAAAAGCGTTTCGAAGAGACTGCGATAGACGGGGGCCGCAATAAGAAGGCGCCCATCATCATCATCAGTCTGAACGAAGAGGAAGCGGCCAAGATATCGAGAGCCCAGACTAAGGCTTTAGCCAGATTGTCAGATGTGGTTGAAGTCATTCCACAACCGTAAGTCATGGTCTCGCGCAACGCTATATGGATGCTAACATGTACTCAGATGTGGCCCTAGAAAGCTCGCCCAAGTATTCAGCCGGTGCTTGAACAGGATTGGAGAGGTCAGAAAAGATGATGACAACAGAAACCTGATCCGGAGTGCGCAGACAGATGGCAAACAGTCAAACGAGCAGAACACTCCGGACAGAGAGGACGCAACAGAACAGATGAACTCGAAACTGCGAAGAGATAAAAACAACAAACCCGACTGGTCTGAGACTACTACGTCGCCGTTACCACGAGGAAAGGAGGAACAGAGCCGCTCCAAAAACGACAGTTGGAATAATGGCAAGAATAACGAAAAGAAGGAAAGTAATGAACAGTTCAGGAAGGAGGTGAACAATAAGTCTTCGCAAAATACACAAAAACAAAAGAAGCCAGAAATGCCAGGCAAGGCACACGTCCTGCTCGTCGATGATAACAAGATCAATCTCAACCTCCTAACCATGTTCATGAAGAAGTGCGGATTCTCCTACGAGGAAGCCGAGAACGGAGAAGAGGCCGTGGATACGTTTAAAAAGTCGACAATCGGTGACGCAGAACAGGGAACGCCCGTCAAGAAGCACTTCGACTACATCCTAATGGACATAAGCATGCCTGTCATGAACGGCGTCGAGGCGACAAAGAGGATTCGCAAGCTCGAGGCCGAGTACAAGGTTCCGAAGACGACGGTGTTTGCGCTGACGGGGCTGGCGAGTGCGGATGCGAGGCTGGATGCCATGTCGGCGGGCGTGGACTTGTTTTTGCCCAAGCCAGTCAAGTTTGCCGAGTTGAAGACGATGATTGAAAATAATTAGATGTATATATACGAGATGAATTATGTGTACTTGTTTATGATAGATGTGTAATAGAAGACGTGGAATGACTGAAGTTGGGTTTTTGACATGATGTGGTGGAATGATGATTGAAGGTGTCTTGACCTGATACGAAACATGTCAAACAGCTTGGGTTCATACTGACTGACTTGACAGTGTCCATTCTCTGAGTTCTCGTAACGTCAGCTATCAGCTTATCACTGCCTTGGCATGATTGCAAAGTTAATACTCATCCTTGCAGACCTCGATTGAAGTGCCTGGGCCATTCGCTGCCAAACTATGAGACCACATGCTCGAACTAAATGATTGCAGACTCGGGCTACAACACCATGGATATCGTTCAGCATACCAACCAGCGAAATAGGTCTGGGCAGATTCTTAAGACAGCGGTACATCAATGTGTGGTGGAGTTGCAGTCTGTAAACAGGTGGGTAGGCGGCAGGGAGCATGTCCATCATGTCAGATCTCAATTAACTGGTTATTTGTGCAAACATTCTTTGATAGAGTTCTTTAGGCCTTTGAGATATGCTCCAATGATATTGTTTTGGCGTTGGTGTGGTGTTGTGTTGCTAGTTGCGTCAGGAAAGAGGCACTGCCAGTGCCACTCCCCTTCAGCTCCCCAGCCTGGACAGCTCAACCACGATTTCTGCATCTGGTAGCTACACCTAAATCTCTGGCTTTCCACACTCTCTTTATCATGAACTTGGTCCCGGTTAGTGTCCGGAATATTGCTCCTTGTGCAAGTCAGCAGTCGACTTACCATCATCCAAGTGCTAGAGACGTGGTCTATGAGAAATGCAAGGTGGGCAAGAGCCCGTTTCCTCGCGAAACCTTTTCCGACGATCTGCAGCCCTACTTCAACTGTGTTTATAGCCATACCGGCTCTCACTGCTCCTTTGTTTAGTAACATTGCCGCTCTCTATGGATATGCGTACTGTACTAATATGTTCTAAGTAGCCCGCGCCACGAACCTTCGCACTTGGGCGACGACAGACAGCGACAACATCTCGGACTTCAGATACGATACTGGCTGTCCCGTCATATGGGTTCTCCCTTAAGAGTAGAGTCCTCAAGTTGCGGTTCCGAATCCGGCTACTGCGTCGTCACATCGTTAACGATGGTTACATTTAGTTTCCCGGGCGATGATGGGCCTTCTGCAACCAAGCCCGCCAAATGGAAGAAGACTTTCATCCGCCTGCAGACTTCTGGCAAGAGAAAGTACGAGGATCCTGAGGATCAAGCTTCTTCTGTGCCTCATGATTTGCTGGTTTATTCTTCTGGGATCAATCGTGCCGCTGAGTTCACATCTCCCGGGCAGTGCTCATTCCTTAGGCTTCTCTAATTGTCGTCTTGCTATATCGGTCGAGACGGATAGGAGGCCTTGTGGGTATCAAGCTCCTAGGCTCGTGTGCCCGATATGAACTCGCTCCAGAGGAGCCAGACATTCTTTCCTCCCAATCGAAAGGCGATATTCACAAAGAAGGCAGACATTTAGAAATTGCTATCGTCGTATGGAGCGTATCCCTTGCCTCAGATGCCCTTGACAAGGGACACCAACTGGATGGACCGTACATTGTATGGACCGTGTACAGAAACTGCTTTCTCATGACAAACCTATGGAAGGACCTGGAGATCTGGACGACTCGATTCAGAGTTACGCTGGAGTCTTTCACATAGCCCTCAACTGCAACCCGTCATTCATGGCTTTCTCGGGACAGTTCTTGGTCTGCGCATCAAACAGCAGCATCAACCCCAATGACCCTATCCCAAGGCTTACATGCATCGCGTCAGCTCCCAGTTCTCCTGACGCTCCAAGGAACCCATCCGAAGTGGGCTGGAGATATCTTCAGACATTCTGGCAATAAACACCGCTCTACGCCGAGAGCGAGCTCACGAGGTCAATTTGGCAAAGTCACGCAGACACCGAGCTAAACTCCGATCCGCAGACCCAATCGCATATGCAAACCGCATTACTGCAGATAAACAAGCATGGGCTCTAAAGAACTCCCAAATGGTGCCAGATATAGCAGCAAAAGTCAGGACAACAGCCAAAGAGTCCAATCGCTTCTCATACGATGATTGCGATGAGCCCTTAGCCTCCCAATTTGCCCTTGAGTCTCATCTGAAGACCGATAAGCACGCTAAACGAGTTGCTGGGGTGCCATTAGCACCGCTATCTGTCTATGTACAGAACCAGGAGACTGCGCGGCAAATGACAAAAAAAAATGGCAACTATCGATGCACTACATGTAACAAATCCTCCGGCCACAACTAGATTTGGAACGGCACATGGCAACTGGCCTACACAAGCGGCGGGCTGCCGCTGCGATTGCGGCTTCATAATACGAATTAATATGGCTTTTTAAACGGTCACTAATATAATTACTGCTTACAGTAGCAGAACAGTTCCGTGAAGAAGGACAGGATATACTTCTTTTCATCAATAACATTTTCCGTTTTGCTCAGGCCAAGCTTTCAATTATGAATACAATCTCTCCCATCTTGGTCTTTTCTCAGCGTCCTATGGATGATAAGGCTGGAGTAAGGCCCAAAATCACTCTCCAGGCCATCTACGATACCTTAGAAAAGTCTCCAGTGAGGAAGGACATTGACAGTTTGCCTGACAGCTTTCTAGAGAGCTGGGCTGGGAAGTATAGACGGGAGGGCTGGGACGGTCCCATAGAAGTTGTGATAGTGGTCCTGGTATTGACCCTTTGGTCACCTAGACTTCGACATCGAAAGCACGGCTGCATAGATACATCAGTTGGGGCGAATGAGTGCAAAGCTGTTCCCATGAGATATCATTCCACGACCATGAAGTGAAATTCTAGAAGTAGAACTCCGTACTCATGGGACGACAGGCGTGAAAGATAAGAGTGAAGTAACCCTCTAAAAGGAGAAGTCGGGCACGTAAACGAGCGGTAGAACCGTCAACCAGGAAGGGGCCCAGCAGAACAGGCCAGCATGAGCGAGAGTAAAACCACCCTTAACAACTCTGTCCGCATAGAATGGGAATGGTTTGGCACCTGGTTTGTATATTTCGATGTGCGATTTGGCTCCTCTAGTGGCATCTGTTCCCGATCCGCAGTAGAAGCGAGGAATACAGCCGGTTTTAACAAACCGGAGGCCATAAATACCCCAGACGCTCTCAGGGGAAACATAGGGAAGAGTTGTACACAGGGCGGTAGAAGCGAGATCGAATGAGTCTAGGAAATGGCCAGACTTAGGGCAACGGATAAAGCATATCGAGTAACTAACTCGGCATAGACTTTTTCGTCTCGGCAACTGTAATAACAGTAATATATGAGACATCAGGGTAGAATCCTTGTGGCTCGGTCATGGAGATCGTACATGACAGAAATGGGAATCCGCCCGACGAAAGCCAGGGTGTATATCTCGCTACTAGTCAGCAGTTCTATCTCGCCCGAGTATGACACAATGAACTTTAAAGTTAACTTGAGTAAATAACATCACTCTTTTCAAGTTCTAGAAGAAACGGAGATAAGCTGTGAGCCCTACCTTCGCCACTGCCTTCACTTCTTACGATGTACTGGCTTCACTCTTTTCTGCTGCCAGCTTTGTTCTCCTTCCTGATCTCGAGTGAGTTCTGTCTGGTAGCCCCCCTCCTCTCTCACGGTTCAATTATTCAGGGCGGAATGATGCGGCTATTCCGGACATGAGAGAGCTATCTCGACAAGAATATCTCAATCTTCCATGATTAAGATCGGGTACCCCTTTAAGAAGGTGTAGGGCCGCCATGTTGCAGGCGCTGAGGAAGGTTCAAGACCCCCTTCGAAGATCGCAGAATGTTGGTGTCACTGCTAGCTCTGGAGTATCTTCTTGATAAAATAGGCCTTGAATTCTTGGTCCCACGCGTTTTTAATGTTGAACTACACTGTGATATGTAGAATTGGACTCCTGATTTAAGTTAGCCATCGATGTGGGGGAAGTTGTCCTGCGTGACTTGGATGTGAAGACATTGGTGAGATGCCATGCGAACTTCGCCTAGACTACCCCTAGAAGTCTTCACCAGCGCCGAAGCTCGGTTACCCTCGCTATGTGTCTAGAATAGCGTCTAGTACATCGAATCTGGTGTCACCAATCGCCAATGCGATGCTCGTCTCAAGCACTGCTATAGTAGGAACATCCATCCGCAACTGATACTATGCCCAGTGCGGTACATTTCTGGCTATTTAACAAAGTCAAGTTGAAGCTATGTACAAAGAACGGCAATGCCGGTCTCCTCCACTAAACTACACGCCTGTGGTCTTACTAGCCTCTCGTTGCAGGTCGAATGCCCTGCGGGTTCCAAAACATATCATTGCGATCATACGTTCTCTTGAGCTCCCTCAATCTGCCCAAGTTGAGCTCGTAGTACTGCTCAACGGCATCCAAATTCTCCAATTGAGTATCCAAGTAGTTCGCATACATGCCCCAGTCTGAGTCATCCATGGTCTTGGTGATACTCTCTCTAAATCTCTTGAGCAGCGTGAAGCCGTTGTTGGCATGAGTAGCGTAGTTTCCGTGGTCAGAGAACTGGAAGAGGAGGAGTTTATCGCGGTGGGGGAATGCGCTGTTGGTGGAACCGGCGGTTGTGATGGCTGAGTTGGGACCGCCGAAGAGATCAATGAGGATGTACCACGAGTGCCGAGCGTCGCGGTCATTGATGTTGTCGAAGAGAGTTCTGACGAAGGACTCGACTTGGGATCGGGTGAGGGCTTTGGTCATGAGGCTTGTGCTGTAGAATGTGCTGTGCTATGAGGTTGTTAGCGCTGGGCATGATGAACATGAGCGTAAACACTGACCTGGTCATATGGACGTCTCTGATCGAGAGTCTGGCCGTTGGCATAGGCCTTCAATCCCTCGATCCAACCTCCCGTGCTCGAGGTAGAAATTTGTGCTTTGATATCTCCAAGAAGAGGCTTAAGTGCGTTATTCAAAGCCGCCCTGGTACCATAGTAAACACCCTGAATGGTCTGTCCCGATGGTCCAATGTAGATCTGCATATTCAACTGCTTCGGTGCGTTCACAGCAAACTTCTGAAACGCAATCAGTCCCTCGACAGCTTGGTTTTCGTTCCAATCAAGTTCAATATTGAACGGCGTAACTGTATCAGGTGCTTTGATCGTTTGGAAGTCCAGTTCAACTACGATTCCGTAAGAAGATCCTGCGCCACGAAGAGCCCACATGAGTTGGTTATCTCCGCCTTCACCATCTGCAGCGTAAGTTCGTGTTCCGTTGGCAAGAATCACGGTTGCGCCGATGAAAGTGTCAAGTGTGAGGCCATAGGTTCGTGAAGCAAAGCCATAACCTCCATGAAGGGCATGACCTGCAATGCCAACACTATGTCTGTTAGTCTTCGCACGTACTAGATGAAGGTGGGCTTCTTACCCTGGGCAACTTCCGTGGGGAATAGCTCTCTGACCAAGTTTATACAACTCCGAGGCAACATGTCCAAGCCGAGCGCCAGCCTGGATGTTGCAGCTCATGTACTTGTTCAACGTAACCTGGTCCATGGAATCCATGACGATAACGAGGTGGCCATTTTCACCTCCATAGCCGAAGGAACCATAGCTATGGCCGCCACCCTTGGCGCTGACTCGTACCTGGTACTGATTACCGCACTTGACGGCATCTTGGACATGGTCAACAGTGGTAGGGAGGGCAATTGCAGCAGGAGTGTAGGCCAGACGAAGGTTGTAAGGTCTGACTTCTTGAGTCCACTGGGCTGAGTTGGGGCGGATGTAGGGGACTTTTTTGGAGGCGAGACAGTTGTTCAGAGCAGTTGATGTGTTGACAGGTGAAGTGGAAGCTGCAAGAGCAAGAGCTGCGTGGAGGCAGACGAGGAGGAAGTACATCATCATAGCGAGAAGATGAAGCTGATGAGCTCTGTCTTGAAGATATATTCTATAGGGAGGTCGAAGGCCTTATAAACTTGGAGGTTTGGGCCGTTGGCCGTTGTTGCGAACACGAGATGTCTCATTCTCAGCCGTTTTGCCTGGTCTGAGCGTATTGAGGCTGCTTCTTTACGAGGTGGAAACGGAAATGATCCATGCATAACGGGATGCGATTGCAAGGAGTTGATCAACAGCTGAACTCAGCTCAGCGCCAGGGTTGGTATGTTTCAAGTACACGTTTTGCCCTAACGACTCGAAAGGGTCTGAAGTGTTGCGACTGGTATTCTACACCACCAAATATATGCCAGTCTCCCCTCAAAAGCATACAAACCTCACCGTCAATAGCTTGCTCTGTCAACTATAGACTTGAATACACTCTAATGGCATATCTCAAGCTCTCTTTTTCCATAAAAAGAAACAAACAACGCATATCGCGATGTTCCGATCGTCCCCTGAGGCCCTCCAGTAAAGTGACACCAACCCCGGTTTCGTGTAGCACAACCACGCATGTCAGCAATTGTACCACCAACACTTCCCGTCTTCTCTCCCGAGACAACTCAGACCACGTTCTCTCCCTAGTTCTCACATTATGGCATCCGGAGGAAGGCTGGGAAGTCAGAAGCTCAAGCTTCACTATAAGGGATACTTCTATCAGTAACTCTTTTATGAGTGTATTCTCACGAGTCCTGAGTCTCCTGGTATTCCGAGAGCATTCACATTTCTGATCGAGGAGTTGTTAATGCTCGTTGCACGTATGTATACTCTGCTCGAGTCCATCTGCACCCCGTTTTCGTGGTTAAAATAACTTGCCAATTTCTCTGATCTGATTAGCTGAGCGAGCAAGCAGTCGTGTTACACAGCTTTCTTGTGCGAGGATCTAATGCCAGGGACCGGGGCCCAATCTAGAGTCTCCCGCCAACACGAACGTGGAGCTCGCTCCAAGAGATGTGTGAATGCAATAAGAGAAAGCGTGGCAAGCCATGAGCTATTGTTATATCAACATCCCCAGCATCTCAAACCGAGAGTCGAGCAGTGTGCTTACATATGATCCAGACACACACACTCCTCCGAACAATCGTCGATCGCTCCCACGTTTCCCCGGGTCCTTCTGAGTGGCCCTTTTCTCCATCTGTCAGACAACATCAAGTCCTTTCTCGCACCACATCTCAATCCGCAAATAAGGCTCGAACAACTCTCCAAGTCCCTTTGTTCAACGCAGCACCGCGACTATACTCACCAACAACAAGCTCTACTATATTTGGTAAACAGATGCTGTGGAAGTTGTGCCAGAAGGTGGTGCTATCGAGATTCCTCTTGCTCGCTTCGTATAATGTCTTCGTCGATGAGTATTGCTGTTTCCCTGTTCACGCGTCAATCGTATCGTATACTCTACGATGAAAGTGGACAATGGAGTCTCACCTTTCACCACTGCGTTCAAGTGGCTTTTTGATTCATTGCAGTGTAGCTACGAACTCGGACCGGGACTCGGTGGCAGAGGATGGACTGGACAGTCAGCTTTTGAAGCATTGAGAAGCTTGCATATATTCTACTCCATGAGTCCACAGCTCTATTCAATGTATCACTGCAATGTCTCTGTCCATCATGTGAAATGGTTCAGCCTCCAGCCTGAGAAGCACAAGTAGAGTAGCATCACCATCACCAACAACAGCATCACGACATCACCATTCCAAGCCAATTCACATCACAGCACTCTTACCCCAATCACCCTCTTCCCTCTATATCCCCTCCTCATCACAACCCTCCCCACACGTCAACGTCAACACCGTAGCACAGCATCACATTGACACATCCCCACAACCACCCAGTGAAACACTTCCCCAGAAACTCACAAACCAATCACACACGCAACCTCTCTGTAGACTACACGTGCTACAGTGAATCACTGCCAGTTGTGCAAATGAATCAGCGCGCGCTGCGGTATGTGAATAAATTACTATTGTTCCTCCACCAACACAATAGAGAGAGGCGAGGGCAGTGAATCACTGTCTCTCCACCAAATCTCCAGCTATATAAGACCTCTCTTTTCCTCTCCTGACCTTCCCTTCTCCCTCATCATCAACAACTTCCACTCCTTCAAGCTAAACAACCAAACCAAAGCCTTCAAGCACATTACATTCCCTCGACACAAGTCACACACTCTCTACACCACAAGCTCAAACACTCTTTTTTCAAGATGTTCTCCAAGCTCTTCCTCCTCGCCCTTCCCCTCGTCCTCGCAGCTCCGGCTGTCAAGCGCACCGAGGGCGACATCACCTTCTACACCCCCGGCCAGGGCGCCTGCGCTGGAACCCACGGCGTCGACGACATGGTCGTCGCTGTCGGTGCCAACCTCTACGACACTCAGGATGTCTGTGGCAAGATCATCACCCTCCAGGGCGATGCTGGTACCGTGACCCTCACTGTCGTCGAGTAAGTTTCTCCCACCTCTCTTCCATCACCAACACTGCTAACATATGTGGTACAGCCGCTGTGAGGCCTGCAAGGACACCGATCTTGACGTCTCCCCCGCTGCCTTTGAGCAGGCCATCGGACCCAAGGACATTGGACGCGGCAAGGGAACTTGGGCTTTCGTTTAAGCACCAACACTCTTTTCACGAGACCACGACGACTCAACGACTTTCACTTCTTGTACACAGGTTTTATAACGGCCGAACGAACATAAGGAAGGCATTTTGACGGAGGCACGAATGATGAACTGCTAGTTTTAGCAAGGCGGAACGGAACGGAAAGGAATCAAATACAGTTCAGTTAACTCACTCCTTGCTCCTCATAACATGTGACATGCGCCGCCTTCATTGAATATGTGAATTGATTCTGTCAATCTATGCTAAACTCGCTTTGATGCTCCCAAGCTATCATGATTTAGCTAATGCCGAGATACGCCCCTGATCCATTGCCTGAGCCACCCAATCCATCCGCCCAAGAAAACAAACCGCAGTGCCCATGTTACGAATAAGAAAATCCAACGCCTGGTTGTGTTGTGCCTGTGATACATCATACCAGCACTCGGCTGTGGTGCGTGTGAGCATTCTGACGCCCCGCTAAGAAATCTAGTGTATGCAATTTGTATGCCGTGATAAATCCAAATCTCCTAGCCTTGTTTGTTTTTAAGACCGAACCACCTTCTCTTGCCTCCCGCTCTTGGGCTATCTACTTGCTCTGAAGTGTCCCTGTCCGTCCTTGGTGTACCTGGGGTACCTGGCTCCTGGCTCATGATCGAGTCGTCGCCCGCGTCAACCGAGGTATGTCGACCGTGGCGAGAGCTTCGCATGATTGGTGGTGGTGTCGCACTATCGCGGTCCTCGTCCACCACGCCTGTTCGGCTGATCCAAGGTGGAAGTCCTGATGCGCCATTAACGCTTGAGGAGAGTCCATTGCTTGGTGGTTCAGTAGGTCCAGTGTCTGACGTTGGAGTCGGGGATGGGGCAGTAGTTGACGATCGGCGGAAGAACTTTGCGAACTTGTTCTGGGCTGGCTGGCCTGAAATGGGTGGATAATGGTTCTTTTTCTGTTCCCCGGCAGGCGGTGCTTGAGCCTGCATTTCCGCTCTCATCTGAATGTCGTCGCTGTTCCTCCTCTGATGTCCCTTCTTACGGCCTGACTTAGAGGCTTTCGGGTTGGTAGGTGGTCGGCTCGGGTTAGAGATCTTGAGCTGTGCTACTGTCTGAGCATTCAGGCTCGATCGTCTATTGGGAGGTGGTGGAGGCAGTGAGGCCGAGAAAAGTTCCTGCTGGACGGGAAACAGATTTCTAATCATTTCAGAGTCGGTGCCTATGCTTGCACCTCCAGCGCCGTACATAGCTTCCATCGACCAGCCGCCCTTAGTCGCGCTCGAAGGAAAGCTGAACAGATCAGGCGAGGTTCGTCCACCGTTCTTATTAGGCTTGGCGCTTTCGCGCATCCAGATATCGAGGCTCGAATCGAGGGAATCTACGTCTGAATCGTCGGTATCGCTATCCCAATCATTTCCTCGTCGGTTCGATATGGTGGTTTCATCAGCGGACCGGGGGCGCTGGATAGACCTTCCCCGGTTTTCGGCGTAAGCTCTGTTGTTCAGATCGATGATATGAGCCGAAGCCTTGACTGCACGCATGGGTTCCTGTAGTTGAACACCCGAGTGCATGCCCATGCTTCCTTCATTTTCAGATGTCTCCGAAAGAGCCCCGTGGCTTCGTTGCATTGTGGGATGCTTGGACAATGTGTCGCTGGAATTTTGGAACCGTCGCAAGGTAGACGTAGAAATGGTGTCTGGTGTTGGTGGCAGATTTTGGTCATGTAACCTGACACCACCAGGAGCATCCGTAATGACTCTTCGAAGCGACTCACGCTTCTCCTCCTTGGCACGTCGGTGGTTGACGGGCATAGCAGAACGGCCAGTAAACACGTCGGCTCCATCCTTATCCCGACCTTGAGGTCGTTCTTCCACCTTCTTCGAACCGTAGCTTCGATCGCTCTTTCGCGCAGGGGAGCTGTACTCGATTACGTTATTGATCGAATCAAATTGCGCTTGATGAGCCGAGAGAGAGTTCGATCGAGCTGATCTGTTAGGTGAGGCATGCGAATTGACAAAGGCTGTCTTCGGCCTGTTGATAGTACTGGCCTTGGCTGGGAGACTATCAGCCCCATCAAGAGCAAGGGGCTCGTCCACATCTTGTATGCCGCTGCTATCGTGTTCTTTGGATCCATACACGCTGACAAAAGAGCTCTCGCTCAAAACGCTCAGGCTTGGGCTGCCCAGGGCTGTGTTACGGCCGTTATCAGCTTCATGAGAGCCTTCGGGGACTTGCGCAAGACTGAGAATACTACCCCTGGTGCCGAGATAGACATTTCGCAGATTCTCCGTTGTCTCGCTGTGGTCGGAGAGAAAACTCGGCATGCGATTGATCGCTTTGCCACTCCCCATTTGCTTCATAATGTCCGGCGATTGAGTAGCTGGTCTGGGATCTTCGTAGCATGGGTCGAATGTAGGTGCGGCGTATTGGCCTTCGGCTCCAAGCTGCTCGATGATGGAACGTTCTTTGGTATATTGCTCAAGTCTGGCTTCGAGAGTCACAATCATAGCAACTGCCTCCTCAATTGCCTTATCGCGCTTCTCTAACTCTTGCGAAAGGTGGTCGTTCATCTCTTCAGCTCGTGACTTTTCCACCTCAAGGGCTTCGACCTTGTCTTCCAATACCTTTTGTCGTTCCCGGCGGTGGTACAGTTCTAGTTTGAGGTCAAAATTCTTCTTGTGAAGTGATGATATGACCTGCTTCCTGTTAGCCAGCTCCAGCAGTATGCCATGTTCATTATCATACCTGTTCCATATCCTTTACCCCCAGTCCCTTCTTTTTGTTGGATTCACTTCCAGCGGCAGAATTAGGTCGATGTCCATCGGCCTCCATATTCTTAATGGGAGAACCGAGGCTCCGACTAAACTCGCCTGAAGAGTTCACATCAGTGCTGCGCGACCATGTTGTCGATCGGTCGCTCTCAGCCATGCGCGATTGCTGAAGTTTCTCCTGAAGCAATGATGATATGACGGTTTGCCGTGTTGACTCGCTGCTAGCCTCTCGAGTCAAGCGCGGCGTCCGCGTTGTTGTTCGGGGAATTGTACTGGATGGTCTTTGACAAGTCGCATGGTGCAGTCGGTGTGAGTGTTGCGATTGGGAAAGATTGGGAGATCCAGGAGCCTGTGACGAAGACAAAGCGCTATGGGCGGTATGCATTGTAGCTCTGGTATTGGTTGTGCTTGTAGAGGATCGAGAAGCGGTTCTTCCATAGGAAGACCGCGAAGGAGGTCGTTCCATCGTGGGACGATGTGAGGGTATTAGGTATCAAGAGTGATTGGGTATCGAGTTCGTAGGGAGCGTAGCCAAACGCAGAGGAACGGTCCAGCTTCAACCTCAAAGGGCAAGCTCAGTTTCGCAAACGGATATTAGATGCACAAAGGGCGATCGGACACAATTCGAGACGTCTATGGCATATCGAATTGATCGCGTATCTTGGGTTTAGATCACGATGAGCAAGCTTGATTCACTTCATCGCGGACTGTGCCCAACAGCTTTCGGGTATTGTCGCAGGAAGCGAATTAGATGCGTAGGATGCTGATTCGACAATGATTGGCGTATCTTGTCTCGAGCTTGTGGTCGGTCGGTTGCAGATGACCTATAGAGTACGTTCAGGCTCTGCTTTCAGTGCCTTTCCAACAAAGACAATTCTCGCAAAGGAGTATGTACAATCTCGGTTCGTTTACGTGAGGAGGGTATGACAGCCGAAGACGATAGAGAGCGTCTTGGGTGACGTGATGTTGGACAAACAGGTTCAAGGTCGATGATGCGAGAATAAAGATGTATAGAGGGACAGAATGGCAATCGTTGGGTTCGTGTTGATTCGGATTTCCCGTGGTCTTGGTAGGGAGCAAGGGACAGGAGGTTGTCGATGCAAGGGAGAAGGGCACGTAATGCGTAAGGGTCAAAGATAACGCACGGAGTAGACGTCGATCCAATCTCGCGATTTCTAGGTTTACAAGCAAGGGCGAAGAAAAAGACAAGACGTGGACGTTGTGAAGATCACGAAGAGGAGCAAACAGGAGAGAAATTGGTCTGTGTAAGGGTATGTCTGAGAATGGTCTTATTTGGCAACCCTCCAACTTTTTTGCTTCCGTCTGCTCAGCCAAATCGATTCATTCATTCCAGGCAATGGCACAGTGGACACCACCCGCTGAGAGAGTTGGGCCTAAGGGTAACCCCCGCATTAGCGCCATAGCAAAAAGTCAGGCACCAGAATTAGCGTGTTAGTGCCGGGACGTCTTGGGTGGTATTGCGAGCTAGCCTTTGACATAAAACGCTAGATTCACTTCTGCCGAGTTGAGTTACAGTGGCAGTGGCAGTGAAAAGGCGCGTCTCAATTTACAGATCCTTGGACGTGTTTTTTACGTGTCGACGTGTGTTATAAGACACAGAACGCGATGGCCGGGGATCGTTTACGGTATTACCGGCTGAAGAGTGGGGGACAGTACTGAAATGCTTACGACGGGAGCCCTGTTTTTAATCGACATTGCATTCTTCGCAGCGTGAACCAATCTAGAGCCCGTTTCTGGCCTGTGCTGTTTGTTTATTTACAAGATGGTTACCAAGGCAAACATGGCATCTAATCTCGACATTCATCTCTCTCTCATGCCATTAAATCAATCAATCGTCTTTGTCAACCTTGAATGTCAATGTCAGATTCGCTCTCAATCTTATTCAGAGCCAACCACTTTAGAACTCTCACACCACTAACAACTCCATCACTTCCTCTGTCACCAATCATAAACAGTTCCACCGGCCTGGGGAGCATGGACCCCCGGGTCCCGGCGGGCGGGCCGTGCTCCGAGCAGGGGGCAAACTCACCCATGTCGTCACTTTTCTTCTTTTCTCTTCAGGCGCTTCCTTGTCTGCTGTGATTGTGACTGAGAATTCATGTGACCAATTGCTTTGCTTTTGTGGGAGGACGTTTTTCCTTAAACGATCAAGGTTATCGGATGTGGCTTGATAAGAGAGAACAAACATGCAGCAGGGAGCAAACGGTTCACTCATTAGTTAATTAATCCCTCCAATGTGTTTGTTTCATGTTATCCTAGACATCAGCCATGGAACCAGCATCTACTGAACCCCCTCAAGGGTTATTCGTCTTACCCGCATCAAGTATCACTCACAAGAACTATATCACCCAATGGTTAAGATCCATGTCGTATTATCTCTTGCGAAGAACCCACCAGAGGAGAAATCTTGCACCATGAAACAAGCCGTCTTGAAGCCGTCTTCGATCCGTATGCATCGGTCCGCTTAGAATGTTTGCTAGCTTCAGGCTTCAAAGAAAAACTCCGTCCCGTCGCGACCCAAGCTTGTCCCTCCAAACTCAAAGTTGTGGACTGGACTTAAACCTTTGACGGAATTAGTTCAGGATCTAGACAAATTTCTTGCTCCGATTGCCGCAGGCCGTCTCACTCAAGCCATTCCCGCTGTTGCCGTGGGACTTGAGACGCTCAGACTTCAGAGTATCAACCGCATGCAACAGACGGAAACTCTTGGATCTCGAGAGAGTTCTTCTAAGCCGTGGTCTTCTCGTTTATATCTGCGCCAAGTGGAACCCTGGCTTAACGGCTGAGGTCTGCATACCGCCTGTTGGCTGGCCGCAACTCAATCGTACAATCTTGAGCAGCGAGTGGTGCAATTAAGAGCAAACATTTTCCAAGCGGTCTATCGCGGCTAACGTATTCCTGGTCTGGCCCATCGTGTCTCGCCCTGTACCTTACAGCAGATCTAGACCGCAAACTACACCCAAGATGTTCAGCCATGAACTAAATAACTGACCATCCATAGACTACTCTTTGTTCAATGGCATGGCGCCAGACTTATATGACTGTGGCATTCCATATCCCTTGCCACGCAATTGTGTGTCCAGCTGACTGCAAATACCCGGCCGCAAGCATCGTCGTCACCATGACAATTCTTTTGACTTCGTAGAAGTGGGATCTTAGTTATATTGCCTCCCGGCAACTTGCCGTGTCTCGCGGAAGTTGTACGGATTTATGAGCGATCATGTACTTGTCGCCTCTGGACATGGTCGTATAGTGCCCAATCTGAATGCGCAGTAAAAAATGATGAATAAAGAGGCCTCTGATCACTTTGTCTAAGACTACCGAGACATTGTTCCACGCTTCTCGTTTATCTCAAACACGGTAGTTCACTCTTGGGGGCTGAGCGGGGGATCACACTTATCACAATCACTCAAAGGACTTGGCGTAAAGATTCGGGTCCTTTGTCACGGAGGGCGCAGGGCGCATAGGAAATTGAGGGTGTGAAGAGAGTTGAATGTGATGAATTCTCAATCACATCATAGCAATCCAGGTACTCGAAATCGATGGGCGCGAATGCGCTTGCAGAAGATTGTGGTTCATCACGGTATGCTTCGATGTAGGTATACCTCTCAGATCACCTTGGCACACTATCACTTACCAAGCATGCTTTCCCCGATATCTCAACGAATGTAAGCGACGGTAGCATAGAGGTCCTCAAGATTGAAGAGTCTCTTCCAAGAGCCGTCTTGAAGCAGTGTTTGTAATCGAGGAGTATGCCAAAGCAGAGTATTTTTCCATCAAGGCAAGAGGTTACTTGCATACAGCATACGGCAACAAGAAGAATACCCTTCCTCACTCTTGTCTTTGGCTTCCTTGGCATACGACCGTGGGCCAAAATGATACTTACTCGAGTATTCGGTTGTTGGTGCTGGCTGGCTGAAGTTGACATGAACATGAAGGGAGTGCGTAAAGTTGCAGGTGATTAATGATCTATCTCTGGCGTAAACACGCCGTAAACGCAGTAGATGGTGGTCGCCTTGCTTCAAGTACGAATTTCTGTCTTGAGGGTAGCTCTCAGCTCTTCCATCAAAGTAGAAAACTGTAGAAATTCCAAGAGAAGATATAGGGTTAACAGAGTCACCACAGCGAACCCAAGATCCATCACTCAACCAGTTTTAGATATGTTAACAAATGATTGCAAGATGCCATTCGATGCAGCAAAATCCCAAGGCCAAATCAACACTGTCTTGGTCTGATTTACTCCGCCCGATTTAGGGTAGTCTCTATTTCAACTCTTAAAGAAAACGCATTCCTCTTCATATAAATCACGATCTTCTCAGCAGCTAACGTACCCTGACATAGCAATGCCCATCTTCACCATGGTAACCATGAATGTTGTCCCAATAAATACCAAGCAAGTCGGGCACCTTCATCGTAGCATTTCAAGGGCTGGTCACGCATCTCTAAAGCATCAACTGGCCAACAAAACACCACATCGCATCAAAGTCCAGTTAGAACTAGATAAAGCAGAGTTTGTAACGCTTATAAAGGCTTGAGACAACAAATCATCTCCCAAAACGCCGTGTATCTTTCTAATCATCATCTTACAATTCATCCTTCTTCTTAAAGAACTCCTCCTGACTCCCCTCCGTCTCCTCCCCACCCTCCTTCTTCTTCTCAGCTTTGGCCTTATCCAGCGCTTCTTTTTCTTTCTTCAACTTGGCCTTGTTCTTCGCGAGCTCATCCTCATCTGCATCAATATACCCCCTCAACTCCTTCTCACCACCTGGAAGCTCTACGAGCTCGAGTTTCCACCCGTATTTTCCTGCGAGCTTCTTCATGCGCTCTGTCATTTCCTTCACGGTGGAGGGCTTGAGGTCGAGGCGCTCTAGCTCTTCGGTGCTGAGGAGCTTTACTTCAGCGCCATCTTCTTTGCTCTTACCAGAGGCGACGACTTCGATAAAGCGCTCGCCGTCGGTGTCGGTGTTGGAGAAGTAGCTTCGTGGAGGAGAGAGCTTGGCGGGTGGTTTGCCTGCTTCGTCGGCGCCGGAGAGGACATTGCGGGCTCCTACGATGACACCACCGATGTTAACGGGCTCCTTTGCTGCATCTTGCGGCTTCGCCTCTTCGGGTTTTGCCTCTTCGCCCTCTTGTTTCAGGGGCTCCTGCGCCGCCTCAGCTTCCTTCACGGGTATTGCCTGGTCCAGAAGAGGAGTCTGGTCGTTCTCGCCGACGATGAGTTTGCACGAAATGGGGTTCGCTCTAGTCTCCTCAGGAGGCAAGAAAGCAACGTCGTTGCAGAGACGTGGTGTGTTGACCACCATGAGATAAGCACAGATCGTGACCTCCTTGATCCATCCGATCCTGTCAGTCTTCATGCCTGGCACACAATGATACTGAACCTCGATTGTCCGTTCCCTACCAGTCAAATCGCAGATCGTTCCACCTTCTAGCCGCTGTACCAAATATCGTTGATCTCCCTTAACCTGTAGCTCCGCCGGCGGTGGATTCTCGATGCCGTTCAACTTTGCCTGATGCGCAGCGTTGGCGGGAATCGCGGGGACCTTACCAAGCGTAAAGTCCATGGTGTTAGGGTCGCGCTTGGGAGGCTGGCCATTTGGTATAGATGGGAGGGCGTGGAACTGGACGATCTCCTTGTTGTTGCAGAAACTGTAGCTCCACCATCCTGACATAAAGTATAGACAGGAATCTTCAAGTTGCGAAAGAAGCTCCCATCCGCTTGCTGTCGCGCGGGTAAGCTCTCGTGCTTCTTCGGCCTTGGCCAGCTCATTTGCTGTCTTGTTTTCGGGTTCGGGGGGTTGTATAATAGGAATAGAGCAGAGGTATTCGTGGGGAGGTAGTTTCATAAGTTCGTATGTATGCGACGGGCCATTTTGGCCCTTGCTGTCGGCTTCATTGTCGCGCTCGTCAGCTTCCCGAACTCGATCAAGTGTTGATTGCGCAAAGTCGGCAGAGTAAGTAGGATGTTGGCTATCGAGCAATGAATGTGCATCTTTTTCGGAAATGTATTGACTATCAAAGACTACTTCAAACTGCCAAACGTTGAGCTTCAGTACAAGGTAGTCGACGAGGGGTAGCTTACCTGAGGGTACGTCAACAAGTCCTCGTGGATGCTAAAACCCGGGGAACGAGCTCCAGCAAGCTGGACAGTCGCCAGCAAGAATAAATTGAAGCGGCGCATTATGCCGTGATTTGCCGGCGATAGCTCACATAGAGCTCAAAAGGTGCCAGCGCAGAAAATGAAGCGTCAGAGCAGTAACAGCAATGCCGCTCTACTGGTTGCCAAGCGTTAGTGGGAGAGGTGTCATGATGAGCCGAGCTGTGGAGTTTAGCCCAGGTCTGTCATGACTAAGCCGATATTTTACCGGTATCAGATAATGGTGAGAGAGACCGCGGACGGGGAGGATCCAGTTGTTCTCCGACAACTTTCTTCCGGATACGGTGAAGCAGGGACATTGTCACGGTCTGAAAACTCCGGAGCTCAGGAGACGAAGAGGGGCCGAGTATCGGTGACGCCGCGAGAATGAGTTCAGTGCTTGTTTGTGTTTTGGAACTATTACTAATATCTCCGTTGATGACAGCGGTTGACAATTACATCACAGCTCATTTCTCTTCGTCTCCTGAGAATTACATTACGAAATTACTGTCAATATCAATGGGACGGTGAGACGATGGAGGTTCAATTTCCAACCTGTGCAGAAGCACAAGCATAAACATCAGTCGAGCTTCATTGTTACGTTACAGCAACCCATAAAGCTTCATCAGACTCTGTTGATGACTTGATGTGCCTACCAAACAGTATAGTTTGGTCTAACTACAGACTAATAATTCCTCGAATTACAATCTAACTTTATCCAAGATACAATCTTGAGCCTTACGAATTCTCAAGGGTGGCATCGCAATGCCATCAATGATCAACACCACAGACTCATCAACACGTGCCTCTCCTGGGAACATCCTCGCTTCGGAGCAGAACCGGCATTCAGGAGAACCTCCCGTGACTCGAACACGTGTCGAGTGGAAATTCTTTCCTCCAGGGCCTGCTAGCTCAAACGGTGGGAATCTAGGCACTCAAGGGTCTTGCTTCTCCACGAGATTCACGAGATTCATCTCTCGATCTGTGAGTTGTCGGACCGCTAGAGCACCGCTTTGACAGCGAACACCCGGCGAGGAGAAATTGCCGCTCCTCATATCTAGTCTCTTCTGACGTCGATTTTTACTGTGGGATAGCGCTAAATGTTCATCATGGCATGATATTGAGCTTTGGTCTGTTGAAGATCCCAGTCTTATGTCTCGCTTGAGTGCCGAGTTGAGTTGGCTCGCAAACTGACGACTACCGGCAGGAGTTTGCGTAGTAGTATGGAGAACGGTTCGTCGCAATGTATCAGCCCTAGTATACGCTTGTTTAGTCAGACTTACTCATGCGCCTAGGGCGGGTTTGATGTTGAATGAATGTCTCAAGCATGGGAACTCCTGGTTGTAATGCCATTGGCCTAGTATTTCGGGTTAGTATCAACGCTTTGGCATCAGTTACTCGCAATACGCGGGCTATGAATTTGTACGTGAGGATGCAGGGTAGTTGAAACAAAAGATCCAACGCCAGTCGCGATTTGAGTACAATCACAATGTAGACTCGGGAATGAATTCTTATCACACGCTATTGAACTCTCTATAACCGTTAGACCGGGGAAATTGAGTTTAGCAAGGTCATTAACCAGGTTCCGTGCTGATATGTATTAGCGAAGTGCCTGCAATGGCAATAGAAGTTGTTGTTACCTAGTATCTAAACTGCATTTTCAGCCTCTTCATCTCGCACATTGACTCGAATAACGTGAGATTGCACATGATGAACTCGCACGTGCACGGCGCATGCGTGTCAGATCAACAAGAAAGTGCCAACGCATCAAATGAGTCTGAGATGGGGACATTATTTTGCACGTGCGCCTTCGCTCGCACGGCCATGAAGCTATCAATGGAACGTTTCCATCAATGATCTACGAAATTTCAAGTTGAGACAGACGGGGGTTGAGCCTGCATGATCAACACAAGGAAAACAACTGAGCAAAGACATTTTAGTTAGTGGATGGACGAAGGTTCTGAAGCTATCTCGGAGAAAATGCTACGAAGGTTGAGACTATGGCATGGAGCTATTGAAGCCGGAAGACGGTTCCGTGCAGATACAAATTTCGTGATAGGTTCCGCGTATAGCACGGGAACTTATGGACGAGCACCAATTGATATGGTTCCCTTTTCATGTAGATAGCGCCAAGGTTTTGAGGTTCGAGTTAGAAGAGTCAGAATGCCTGCCTGCCTGCATGACACACAATGCTCGGGCGATTTCCCAACCAAAGGGAGACAGCAGCTAACTTCTCAGATGCTGGGCGATGAAGATCATTAGGTCTAGACTGCGGTGGTGTTAGCATCCGAAGAAGATCATCATCATCGCTGGAGCAAGGGCACCTGGTATGTTGCATTGAGGTTATTTGGTAGTCCGAGTCTCAGAGGCAGAAGACGCAAAACCGCACCAAACCCAAAGAGAGGGTGTCCTTGATCTGGTCTGCGGGAAAAAAGGATTATCTCTAACCCGTCCGGTCCAACGTTAGCAAACCCGGTGGATGGTGGATGGATGGCGCCGTCCGTCCGCCTCACTCTATGCGACCGCGGGAGCCAATCGAGATGGGTAGTGGGTGTGCCTGACCACGCTCGACAGCCAATCGATGAGTGCCCCGTCTCAGCGATTGATTGCCTCGTTTTGCGTAAAGTGGTGGGTTGCGAAAGGAGATGGAGTGTGGGCTTATTCCGACAGGGATTCTTCTACCCGTTGGAGAGAATGAAACCAAGCCCGTTTGGAACATCGCTGGTGATGGCATCCTTTTTGTGAGAGCTCAGTTGTAGAAACGATGAAAATAAATCATATCAGGAATATCGTCGTCACGATTGAAAGGACCCCTGAGGATCTGAAGAAATCGATAACATTTTCTATCTTCAACCCCATGTTTTTGTCAGATCAAGGGTTTTTTTATTTATAATTTCTCAGCTGAGGTTTTGTTAACACGTACGTCGGCGGCACATTATTGTTCCTGGTGGAAACGCTCAGTTTGAGAAGCAGGGAAAGACTGGTGATCAGCGTCCCGCCGCTGCGAGCCGGCTGTTGGAATCAGCTTCTGCGCAATACCGTAGAAATCGAGATGATGATCTCGCCTACGAGATAGTCTCATTAATCTCCCGTCTGTGTGTTTCTCATGGCTGAAAATAGCAACTTCATTTCATGGGCATCACGTTTCGTGTAATGTTCATCAAACTTACATTACCTCCCCCGTCGGGAATATCTTCAAACGAGCTAAAACAGAACAAGAGCCAACGCCAACGCCAACACAGACAGACAAACTTTGATTCTGTCCGTGTCCTCTCCGGGAACTGACAGCAGAAGCGTGCAGCCGGTCAGAGAATCTAGCGGGTTAGCGCATGACATGTTTTTTCACACCGCGCTTGTTGTGCTGTGCTGTAACTTTGAGTGCTGATAGACGAATTGAATTGCCTGGTTTGGAATTCGTTTGCGCTTCTCGTGTCGGATCAGATCCGCCCTCCCCATGGTGCCCGCTCGGTATGAACGTTGTCACTGTCGTTTTCTGGAGGATGCGCCATGACATCTCAGTAGGCACTTTGGTCATGCTTTTTGCTTTTTCCTATATTCTTAGTGCGTACCCTGTAGCCAGCCAGGATTTCAGTGATGCCGTCATGGCGTTGAAGCTTGAAGTTGGGGTCTTGTATCACATTGCTTCTTCTTTTCTCTTTTCTCGTGAGGTTTGGAATTCTTTTTCTTTCTGTTTTCTCGTTGTCATGATGATGCTGTGCCGCCAATTACGTAGACTTTTAAAGAGACGGCCGTCGGGAACTGAGATGAGATGTCAGAAGATATGCGGCTTGCCGTCTGTCTGACTTGTAGGTGGAAAAGTCCTAGATTATTGGAATCAAGCACGACAGACAGACCCAAGTACCGTATGTAAATGCCCGAGTAAACAACGTAGGCACAGCCCACCACTTTTGGTGCAGCTGAGCCTCTTGCTTGCGATAAAAGATGCCTCGTTTCAATGCATCTCGTGGACGGCATAGCATGGCATGGCATGGCATAGATGAGTTGTACGCGCAACCAGAAACGCCGCTGGTAGTGGTCGCAGCAAGCCAGACCTGGGCAGAGAGTGTTCTGAGCTGCCAATCGCAGCGCTTCCAACAACGTTCACATCCACCGGGCGTGTCAGCGACAGGGATCATCGAGTCGACTTGGCTTCTTTTGACTCTCTTCTTTTTTTGGCATGAGACGCTACGCCGGGGGTTGTTTTATTAGCTTCGTCCGTGGGTGCCATGGATGGTCCAAGGAGATCCGATGGGGGTCCGCGGGCTCTCTTCTTCAGCGGCCACCGAGCATTCCGTTAGTGGGTGGTTTGTCGTACTGCAGTTGAGCGTTGGTGACTGGTCAGTGGGGGCCAACGCTCGCTGTAAGGAGATGCCCACGCGCTGGAGCTGGAGGTGTCAGTGAGTGAGCTGGCTAAGTTTAGGTGTCGTCACGTGTGACTTTGTGCCTTCCACCATTCCCTTCTGATACTGGCTTGGTCCACTTGGTAGCCCATCTCATCCCATTTTCATGTTTGTTTCAATCTCAACAACAACGGCATCTGTTGAAGAACCATCATCGTCATCATCATTGTCATCTCCACAAGCTTCTTTTTTGCGACAAGTCTAATATCATATGGATTCATTGTATTGATACTCGATGTTGTCTCTTTTCATCCCCCTCATCTCGATGTCTGATTAGACCACTCGGGCACAATCACATACTTGGTAATCTAGAGGTCTGCCTAACACAACCATATCGTCTTGGTTGATTGTCTGTTGAAACACACCACCAAAGACGCACGCTACATCATCATCATCACACACCCATGCATGCATGCCGCTCGCTGTATGTATGCACTGGAGTGACTGCACTGCATTTTCAGCCAGAGCCAGGCCAAGCCTAATTAGACCGCCCACCCACAGAGCAGAGACCACCTACAGAGTCACAGACAGACAGATTTCTTTCCTTAACCTTAGACACACCGCAGCGCAACACCCTTGAACATCCTTCCCAAGATCCCTGCCATGATCCCTGTCCAGTCTGAGTGGGGATTGGAAGCCTCATCCTGAACGACTGGCCGCCTCTTCTCTCGATCCTGGCTCACTATTAATCCTCCATCCCATCCGCATCTCGTTCACCTTCTTTTCTTCGTCTCGTCGTCTGTCCTCGACTACTCGCTACTATCCCACTTTTTTAATCTTTCGCCTGTGGCAAGCCGTTTAACTTGTCCTCCCTCAACCATTCAATAAGCCCGCCTCGCTCCAGTTCTACTCTCCAGCATCTAGAACCCGCCCGCCTTACTTACACCAGGACATCTCATCGTATCAAGGCTATCTCGTCTCCGAATATCTCGCCTCGCCTCGCCAGAAGCACAAAAAGAAAAAGAAAAAAACACTATCGCAACATCTACTGTTCATTTCAAAAGAATGAATTTAGAAAACGCCAATACTGTTCAGGAGCTTCAACGTCAGCTAGAAGCCGCCAACGCGCGGAATTCACAGCTCGAGCAGTTCGTGCAAAGTCAGTTCAGAGGAGATCCTACAGTTTTAAATCAAGTCGCACAAAATTTGTCTCTGGCTCAGCCCGGTTTCCAAATCCCTAGCCATGGCCTCTCAAGTGCACGAAGTAGTGGTCTCTCTCGTAGCAAGTCTACAATTACATATCCCACCCAAGTAAAGTCCGCCATTACGGTAATACATCCTAAGCCCTGTGCCATCTCCATTCAATCTTTCTGATGATCTCAATAGGAACGACATAATGGCCTTCAGGCTCATAAGCGTGAGAGGAGAGCTTTCTCTCAACAGTCAGGCTCCGCTCTCCCCATGAGCCGCAGTGTCTCAAATCGTTCTGAATCTCACATGCCTTTCTCACAGACCGGCAACAGGATAGCTCCATTAAGTGCTTCTATGGATCGATTCAACTCTCCTCAAAATGAATCACTCAATCTCCCTCTCGAGGGTGTTTCGGATCGACTGCCCAGCGTCCAAGAGAACCAGCCTCTACTCAACATCGGCATGGACCCCGACGAGTTCCTGAAACAGTGGCCAGAGACAGCTCAAGTCCCTCAAAACTTCGACAACTCATACTCTGGACTCACATATAACATGGTGCCCGATAACTCATTCAGCAACCTCTCGTCAAATATTCCGTCCAGTTATCCCATGTCTTCTGCTTGCCCGTCAATGATTTCTGGTCCCTCTGCTGCTGAGGCAGCTAGCCCTTTGACCCGCCAGAACAGCTCTTTCGACAGCTATGGCGTCGGTATGGAGCGCCTAGAATCATCGCAGTCCCAAGCCGATGCCCTCTTTGCTCCTGATCTGTCCCCCAGCTCTGTCAACATGTACCCCGCTGGCAAGCAGTTCAACTCTGAGCAAGACCTCTTCGGTCTCGGTGCCAACCTTTCTGCTGTCAACATGCAGTACACCGACTCCAACGGAAACACTTTCATGACATCGCCAGAGTCCACCGATATGGAGCGATCTTGTTCCAACACCAGCATGTCTAGTGTTCGATCAAATGCTTCCAATCTCGAGCGACGCGCTAAGGAAGCTCGTGAGCGTGTCCTTCACTCAGGCAAGACTATCCAGCTGGCCCCGAAGCCCAAGGAGGAGGTAGCCAAGGCTGAAGCTGTTGCCGCTGCCAACAAGGAGGCCAAGCTTCCTGTTAACAAGAGTAACTACCAGCGACCTAAGCACCCCAAGGTCTACTGCACCCAGTGCACTGAGCACCCCGATGGCTTCCGAGGTGATCATGAGCTTCGCCGACACGTCAACGCCAAGCATGAGGGCACCGTCAAGAAGTTTGTCTGCCGTGACCCTGCCACTGTCGGCATCGAGAGCAATGTCAAGGCCGTCAACCCGTTGTCCAAGTGCAAGGCATGCGTCTCCGGCAAGGAGTATGGTGCTTACTACAACGCCGCCGCTCATCTTCGACGCACCCATTTCAAGCCCAAGACCCCCCGTGGCAAGAAGGGTGCTAACGGCGATGAGAAGCGAGGCGGTAAGGGCGGGGGTGACTGGCCTCCCATGAATGATCTCAAGGCTTGGTTCGTTGAGAAGAAGGTCAAAGTTGACCTGAATGACTCTCCCATGCCTGACCAGGACGATGATGAGATGGCCGACGACAACATGGACGGTTCTGGCATGCCTCCTCAGATGGATATGTTCCAGGGCATTGGTAGCAGCATGGCACCCTTCAACATGGAGACTGGCTATGATCTTACCGTCGACGGCGCTGCTGACCCTACCATGATGGCTAGTGTCAATGGCGAACTTGGCATTCCCGCTCCCATTTCATCTGCTTCTGGTAACTTTGGTTACTCCACCTTCAATGGGTCTCCCATCGGTCTTGCCGACAACTATGCCTTCTCCGAGCAGGCCACTTCGGCCTACGGCTCAAATCTCTCATCTACCAACACCATCACCCCTGGCAACTTTCAGGACATGTCTCATATGAGTATGGCTGACAATGCCCTCTGGGCAGCTTGAATCTATGGAGCATGAGCAACGATGAGGAAGGTTGACTTCTAGCATCGCTGTTGTCCCTGCTCCACCGGTTGACGTGCTACATCGATATCGTTCTCAAAGTCGAGTCGTTTCTCAGCACCTCGCGCCACAAGGGATGAGGATTGCATAAAGAAGAAAACCTACAAAAAAAACGCGCCCGAGCCCGAGCCCGAGTCCAAGATGAGTCGATACGATAATGGCTCATCAGGCTTTTGTCTCCGCTCGGTGTGTCTGTTCTGGTGAACACGCACAGATATTTCCATAGCAAGGATTCTCTTGCTTATATTTCGACTTGCCTTCTCACACATAATGATTTTCAGGAGAGCCCGCTTTATGATTGCTGCTGTTTCTTATTTCTTTCAACTCTTGTTACTCTTTTCTTCAACTTCCTTTTTCTTTACCGTCACGGCGTCAATGTTTACAACCTTTTCTCTGGTTTATTTTCAGCGAGTCCCTTGGCAGACTAAACTGGTGGATACGTTTCAAACTTGGCTGTGTCCCTAGATGGGCGGCCAAACGGGGTTCGGCCGCTTGAGCGGTGCGATACCTATACGTTTATTCTCGACGCGATCGAAAGTGCTTCGTCGCGTGGCTACGATACATACTGGACCGGGTACGGTAACTGGTGGGAGACTTTCCCAGGAGAGGAAAAAGAGGAGTCGGTTGCATTTTTTTAGTACATTTTCTATCCTGTGCATGGCAAAGGATGAGTGAGCTTCCGAGCATGGCGTTTTTATCGGGAATCGCTGACGCTCAGCGCTGCGTTCTTGGGTACTTAGAAGGGCTTGGGAAATGGTGTTCAGGGAGATATATCTAGCTATTATTGGGGTTTTTGTAGAATCTGAAGGGCATGCTGGGAAATGCCGGGCTTGTCGTTCCGTTCGGTTGGAACATTACTGAGCGGTTGGATGGATTAGTACCGTTTGCCTACGGATAGGAGAACCTCGGCTGGCTTCAAGGCGTAGGAGTCGGAGTCAGTAATAGACCGTGCTGGAAATGCACGCTTTTATCCCTGAATATTCTCTCAGCTGTGAAGCCACTTGTGACTTGGCTGAAGATCATGGTTCATGTCTTTGTATTCGTGTTCGTAGACGCGTAGTGCCTCAGCAACTCATGGGTATCTTAAATCCTCCAACTCAAGTCTTCTTAACCTTATCAGTCCACTCCTTCGCCCCCTTAACACCCTCATGTCCCCTCCTAAACAACCCGCTCTCCCACTCCTCCAGTCCTTTCTCTT
>JABSTN010000416.1:5021-24718 GCA_013759125.1 Fusarium sp. NRRL 53293 | reverse complement strand
CTACTGTAGCTAGAAAAATACGACGCTCAAATCATAAACTTTTGTCTATTCCCTCTATGGTAATTCATTTTTGACGCCGTATGGATCTAGATTTCCCCGCACCTAGATCTCGTAGCCGTTTTTCGTAACGATCATCATTCCCGGCCTGTCTATCTCTAATTTTATCTAAGCCATTTCTTTGATCTACGCCTTCCAATTCTTACTGAACCTTGCAATGAGAAGAACTAAGACACCAGCGAGTGTTGAGAAACAAGTAACTTTGACCAGTCAGTGGAAAGTAAAGTGGGCGTTGAGAGATGTACTTACTGACAGTGAAGGCCCAGCCTACACCGATGCCGTCAATCATTGGAACGACACCTCCAACGCTCATTGCGCCGAAACTATACTGAATAACGTATTTTCCTGTAATGACTGCTGTTCTATGTGCTGGTCGGACCTCTGAAGAGTATTAGTTGGGTTTCTTTATCACGCTTGATTGACATACCGGCTGCATATGTATTCAGCCCACTAAACGACGCCATGAGTCCAAACCCTTCGATGAACGCGCTGATAATCGGCAGCGCCATACCACCAAGTCTATGGTAAACACTCCATCCATAGAGTAGCGTTCCAAGAGGGAGGATGATGAGAACACTGACTAGACTGCTGTTCAAGCGATCTTCAGGAATTCTCTGTCCATTTCGCTTTCGCATGTAGCGCTTGACGACTACGTCAGAGATCTTACCGCCGACCGTACTTCCAACGAGAAACCCGGCTCCTGGAGCGAGGTAGAAGAGACCGCTGGATAGAGGAGATGTGAGATTGAAGCGAGGGTTTATGACGCGGCGGATGGAAGAGAGGATGCCGTATTGGTTGAAGCCGAGGAGACCGCAGGCGATGTTCTGTCATGTCAGTGTTTCACTTGTACAATTGGGCAGGGATACATACAGCGAGGATGACCTTGGGATATTTGAATTGACAGAAGACGTGCATTGGGTTGAAGGTCCTAAGAATCTCTTTCGCTGTTCGTGGACGTGTCGTCTCAGCCAACTTGGGATTCTCAACTTCACTGGCTTTCGGGATGAATAACAGAGAAAGAATGAGACCAAAGAGACACATGCCGGCTTCAACGCCGTAGATGACTCTCCAACTGGTGAATGTCGCAATGATACTACCGAGAAGAGGAGCTGTAGATCTTAGTACAAATCCACGACAACGAGGTTCGGAAGGCTTACCGATTGAATTGAACGACACGCAACTCCCCAGAAAGAACCCAACAGCAGTTCCACGAGAAGTCTACAACCATCAGCGCAAATCTCCAACTATTAAGAAATACTCACAGGATCAAAGATGTCCGCCAGAATAGTCTGCCCCGCCACCAAAAAGAACGGCCCCGTATTCCCTCCCAGAATCCACAACGTCGCAAAACCAGCTAAATTCGGGACAGTCGCACATCCAATCGCACAAACGCACAGCACCCCATTCGCAGCAAGATACGCAGACCTCCGTCCGATAATCGTACTAATAGGCAGCCAGATCAGCCCCGACAGCGCCTGTGCTACAAAAACACCCGCGTTGATGGTCGTGATGGTCGTTNNTTATGGCGGTGCTCCAGAATGTCATGGGGAGGGGCATCCAGCATACGACGAAGAGGATGACCCATTTTCGCCAGCTGGGGATCTGGGCTACGTCGTCGTCTATTGCGGTGATTGGGGGGAGTGGTGACGATGGGGATGTTGTGAGGGCTGGTTTTGGTTCGGACATGGTGAGATAAACCAAACGAATGGAGGTGTGACTTGATCAAACACAATTGAATGAAACGAATGTCCAATTAATCCATTGAAACTGCTATACAAATATTTACTAGAAAGAGTTTTCTCACCTTCTCAATCAGGTATTTAAAACACTGCAATTCGTTGCCTCTTGGCTCACTTATAGTGGACCTATGACTTCTCCCAGCGGTGTCGGACGCCTTTTATCTTGGCCCGTCTTATCCCCGCTCACCTCTTTCGGCGCCGTCTGCGAAAACCACCGAAAAGAGTACTTTTCTGCCGAGGTTAAGGCTGAGTCAGCGCGGGAAAGGCAAAATTCTCGCCGATTTCTGTCGGCGTCATTTGCTTCTGTTTTCTCAGAGTCACACGACACATACGCAGATCGTGTCGGTACTTCGGGTATCCATCGGGTGGGTAATTGGTTAAGACTGTGTCACTCGGCCTTGAAGATCACCTGTTTAAAGCGTACAAGGTTTGACAGACAATGACTGAGAATCAGAGTGACTCGGATAAGGAGGATGTTGGGTCTTCGACGGTTACGCCGTTGAGTCCAGGGAAACGACAGCGCAAGACGAAATCTACAGCGTAAGAGTCTCCCATTTACATGGAAACATCTGACTAATTGATTCAGATGTCGGCGCTGCCATGCTAGAAAAGTTAAATGCTCAGGCGGTCAGCCCTGTGAAAACTGCCGTCAAGCAAGTAAAGGCGCTGAATGCTCTTATCCCCGAAAGAACCGCCTCGTCAAAGTGAGCCAACAGTACGTCTTCCCTCCTCCCTCTCAACCCTCTCATATTCATCTATTGTTCCAGATACATTGACGATCTAATCGCCGAGAACCAACGTCTTCGTCAAGATGACGCTAAACCTCGGCCTGAGCCCTCCATTCCCGATGTCTCTAGCACCGAGACATCCTCATCCCTACAGGGCACGCTCCTCGAAGAACGACCCTGGTTCTTCGACATGAACGTTCTTCACACCCCCGTCCTCATCGGCGAAGCTTCCGACGCTGCGTTCGCATCGCGCTTTAGGCAGGCTATTTCCGAACCGGGGCATAGTCACATCCCGAGGGTGAACTACGCACCTGATGAGAGGCTACTTGCTCTTTCGGATCAGGATTGTCCGTGGCCGATACCCTCTAGGGCACGGTTGCTTGTTAATGTTGCGTTGAAGTATGTTAGTAGGACTTACTATATCGTGAAGAAGAGTCAGATCTTGGAAGGGTTAGAGCAGTCGATTTTGAATCCGCATTCGGCGGATTCACTGTTGAGGAGTAAACTTTGGGTTTTGTTTGCTATTGGCGAGATGTATTCTACGCGTACGGCGGCGAAGGATAGGAACTTTCCGGGTATGGCGTATTTTGCCCGGGCGACTCGTATTCTTCGTATCATCAGCGAAAGACCTCGCATCGACGCCATTGAGATTCGTCTTCTTCTGGTAAGTCCCTCACATATTTATGAGGACAAACTAACAATACAGTCTTTCTACTCCCTCGCTCTCAACCGTCGTTATACAGCCTACGCTCTAGCCGGCTCATCAGTCCGTCTCTCCGTCGTAATGGGTCTTCACCTCAACGTCCCCGAGTCCCAACTCCGCGACGCCGGTGCCCGAGAACACAGAAACCGCGTATGGTGGACTGCATATAGCTTTGATCGCATGTGGGCTTCTCGTCTCGGTCATCCCGTCGCTATTCAAGACGACGACATCGAAGTTGATCTCCCCACTGATCCAGTCCTGGACACGCCGTCGGATGATTTTGCCGACTCTTCGTATTTTATCGCGGGCCTGAGACTCGCGAGACTGGCGGCAAAGGTCATCAATGCGATTTACACGCGGAGACCACAGCAGAAAACACTCTCGCAGAGGGTGCAAGAGGCGTTGAGGGATCTGAGGGCTTTTGTGGAGGAGTTGCCGCCGCATCTTCACATTGAACCGACTGATGCGCCTGAACCGAGCCCAAAACCTCTGTCACTGCACTTGTACTTTAACCAGGTTGCCATAACAGCAACGCGTCCTATTCTTTTGCACGTACTAAGGACTCATGTCTCAGCATGGGACACTCAACCTCGCACGGAGCCCCAAATCCCCGTATCAGCCATGACGCTCTCCGAAGCATGCATCCGCTGTGCACGACACTCGTGTCGCCTTTTAATCGACTGCTGGATCGACGGCTCCTTCGCGACATTCGATTACTTCTACACACAATATCTCTTCTCATCCGCCACAGTCCTCGCTATCTCAAGCCTAATCGACGGGAAGGAATGTCGTAGCGACAAAGAGCAGTTCGAGTCAGCAGCTCAGTTTCTGCATCAACTAAAAGAGAACGGCAATTTTGCGGCCGAGGAGTTTTGTAGACATGTTGATGCTATGAAGGTTTGTATGAGGGCGCTTGAAGCGAGGAGGGGACAGTTTGTAGTGCAAGATACGGGGCTTCTGGGGTTGGATGTGCTGAATCCTACGGCGGGTATGGCGTTGTCGGAGCCGTCGTTGCAGGAGTTGCTATCGCAGCCGGTTCTCGATTTGCAGTTTATCGATGCGTCTATGTATCATGATGGGGCGCAGGGGTTGTATTGGCCTGATATTAGTCCTGAGAGTTGGAGTGCCAGCGGATGGACGCCTGGTGGGTAAAACTTGGAGATGTAGTGTATGATTTACTAGTACTGAAAAGTTTATGCTGTATCTATGCGCATCTATCAGTTATGCTTATTTAACAATTGTATGCCATGAAGCCTATCTTGACGCTTGCAAAGTGGCTTGGTGCGAACATCTTCCTGTAGCTGGAGTCTGATATATCCATCAACACTTATAAATCAGCTCATTTAACTTGGCCGTGGCTTGATCATTAAAGTCTAATAATTTACAATGTGTCGTATGCTGTATTTCCATCCCGTAGGGAAGAGTTGTCCCCATGGCCTGTCCATGGGAACAGTGTCAAGACTTGCCATTGATTCCTCTCACCAATCAACTCCCAATGTTCTCAACCCGCTCACATAGAATGAATCATGAACATCATTTCAAACCAATACTCTTTGCCGGTGCAAACCCTTTGTTGTATTGCACTGGCAGCTCGTTCATTCTCTATCTGGCAATCCCTTTCAGCTGCCAGCTCCTCAGGCTGAACAAGACCGTCAGTGACAATGGAACAACGACGAACAGACTGCTGTTCTCGTTACCAGTGGCATTGTTGCTGCCACTGCGAGATGATATTCACGTCCAGTCTCCCAATAAATACTCCCTTCATGTCGTTGATCCAGCTCTCTTCTTTCCTCCTCACCAATCTCACAACATCTCGACCTTGGTCTTCATCAACTCTCACTACCCTTCACAATAATTACTAACCTCGCACTCATACAACAAACAACTATCCTTCTCACTCGACAACATGTCTTCTCTTTCCACTACCTATCCGACCGACGGTGAGATCATCGACATTGGTGGTTCGTCCATCAACCTCACCTTTGTGGATGATCAGCTTCCCAAGGCTTTCCTTGGTCAGGGTGACTTCCCTAAGGAAGTCGCCTACACTACCGGCATGGATAAATGGAACAAGATTGCCGACAAGTCTTACCAGACTTCTGATGAGATGGCTATCATCAAAGCTACCGCCAAGCAGGTCGTTCAGCAGCTCAAGTCCGGCACTCACATCATCGACCTCGGTGCCGCCAACTCCAAGAAGTTTGAGCCCTATGTCCATGAATTTATCGCCCAGGGCAAGGAGTGCGTCTACGTCGCTCTCGATCTGTCCCACGCCTCTCTTGTTGAGCATATCGCCAAGGCTAAGGCTACCTTCCCTGGTGTCAAGTGCATTGGTCTCTGGGGTTCCTTTGAACAGGGAGACCTTTACTTCAAGCAGACTCGTCCTCTTGCTCGTCTCTTCCTGTCTCTCGGCAGTATCTTCTACAATGCTCCCGACTCTATGGCCAAGGATCGTTGTGTCGAGTTCAAGGGCCACATGACTCCTGTTGATCGCCTCATCGTTGGCCAGGATGGACCTACCGGCGTCGAAGCCAGCCAGACACACGCTGCGTACAACACAGTCGAGTACGACGCCTTCTTCACTACCTATCTCCAGGGTCTTCAGGATCACGCTGGCATTGTCGGTGCTAACCCCAAGACCGCTTGGACTGTCGAGAGCAAGCTCAACAAGGCTATGCATTACTTTGATGTAACCGCCAACCACGACATGCACTGCACCAAGTTCGACATCCATGTCCCAGCTGGTACGGTCTTCCAGATGTTCAAGTCTTGGAAGCGCTACGAGGCTGAGATCCACGAACTCACCAACGAGGTTGGCCTCAACATTGAGACTCTTGGCAAGGCTGAGAATTCCGGAATGCGTCAGTACATCATCAAGGCTGATGAGAACCAAGTCCACTGCTCAAGTGTGATCTCACCACATCTTCCCTATGTCTGGTCTTTTCGGAGTTTGGTAAAAGCTGTCTGAGCTTGGAATGCCAGACTGAGTGCGCGAGTAGACGGAAAAGTCCCCCACTCATGGTTGTTTTTGTTGTTGTTTACCTCTTGACTTGATAGAGTCTTGGAACGATTTGTCTGAGCTCAGAATGCCGGACCACCAGTGACGGAGATCCTGGGAATTGCGATACACAGGGCGGAATAGACGAGATATCTAGATTAAGGATCCATTGGTCTTCTGTCAAACACTTTTGTATTTGTAAAGTGATGTTCACACATAGTGTTGCTTGAAGTTAATTCCTATTGATAGTGACTTGATGGTTGTGCCATGGCCTTGTTACGTGTAAATAGAGCTCAGATGGGAGACTATTCATTGTTTCTTTGTAGTCTAACTTATCCTCTGCCTATAATCCTACACAAAGTACCGACTATTGTTCTTACCTCGGGACTCTAATCCATTTGATGTCCTACAGAACGAAAACTTCTTACAGTTCGCCGTTTTCGAAGTCACCATCCTCCTCCTCCTCGACATACTCCTCCAATCTCTCCTTCAGTTCCTCAACACTAATCTCTCCTTCCATCTCAGAAGGATGCTCACCCTTTCTATGAGGAGGAATAGGAATAGTCTTAGGAACCTGAATAACACCATTCTTACCAACAGCATCATTAAACCCAATAACATTATGCCCATTCAGCACAATAGTAGTCCAGCTCTTGAAAGTATGAACATCAACACCAACACTCCTCTCAAGAAGAGTCGGAAGCTCAATATGGAAGTCATCACCATGACCATAAAGCTTCTTCGACAGCTTCTCATCGCCATAGTACACCTCATCACTGTAGAGAGTAATGTTGGGGACGATTTGATACTTGAGGAAGGCCTTGAGATACTTCTTGCCTGTCTCGGTGTTGAAGAGGAAGGCGTTTGCGCGGGGACCTAGACGGCGCCATGCTTCGTTGGAGGGAGCGAAGACGGTGCTGCCGACCATGGGAATGTTGTGGATGTACTTGACAAAGTCGGTCTTTTCAAAGGCGAGTAGAAGAGTTGAGAATTGGCCGGGGAAGAGGCTGATTTCCCTGCCGATGAAGGGGGGAGGGACGAGGATTCTGTTGACGGCGTGGATGATGCCATTCTTGGTTTTCTATAACAGTCAGTGGAGATCAATTCATCTAATGGGATATACTTACAAAGTTGACTGCGATGACCTTGCTGTATAGATTAACCCTCACCCCAGAGAGTCCAACGCTTGTACGAAGACGCTGAGGCTTATCGCCAAGCAGAGGCTCCTTCAGGGTCGTTGGAATAGTATGCGTGAAGAGGATTCGCGAAGCAGGATACTCCCCAATACCAAGATGGTAGTTAAGAACAGCCTCGACAAATTCATCACTAGGCTTATCCTTATGGTGATGAGGGATATGCTCAAACGCCTCATCAGTCGGGACAAAAAGCGTGTAGTTCGCATCAGTGCTGTTGAGCAACTTTCCAAACTTCTCATGCTTCTGGACAAGCTTGAAGAACTTCTTGGTGTAGTTGCTCTTGGCGATAAGTTCATACGTGGTGTGATCGGTAAAGTCGCCGCCTGTTCGGCCAAAGATATCCGCAGACTCGTCGTCGTCTACGTTATCAGCGGGGAGGAAAGCCTCTTCATCTTGGAGTCTGCTGTGGATTGCAGCTGTGAACTCTGTGGAGAGCTGCTCGGTCGCTTCATCCAGTGTCTTGCGGAAGCGAGTAGGAATGTCTTCGAGCGTCTGCTTCAGATCATCCTTCCAGGTGTTGAAAGCATCCAAGCCCTCGGGGATGACAAAGGCTGAAGTGGCCGTAGCCAAAGTAAGAGCCAAAAGAGACCTCATAATGAATCGATGAATCAATAGAAAACAGAAATGACAATATCAAGCCACTCCAACGTCCTTATCAAGATGAGAAACGGTCAATGATGCCCAGACTTTATATCGATCTCACGTCTATGACGGGACTAATGTTGGCGTCATCAGCTATTTTACCCCGCATGGGATGTAAGAAAAGATGACGTGAGCCTTCAGGCTAAATCTGTCTCATCCTTTTTGTCACCATTTACGCTCGGCTTCTTCGGTGTTTGTGGTCTGACGTGAGGCAAGGGTGTTGCGAAACGCAAATAATTGGGCTAATCGTAAACGCAGCTATTTCATTGGCGAGATGACGCGTTGAACATGTCGTCTTTTGGCGGATTGATGAGGTGTACGCGTACACCGTCGTAGCGGTTTAGCACGTATTACCCGAGCACGTTTCATCTCATACCCGGATAAAGATGAGTTACATGAGAACATCAACTACTGACTGCATTTAACTACCAGCGACATTTTCCTGATCGGCTTGCCCAGCTTCGTTAACAGGAGCCAAGTTTCCCTTTGAAGGCCCCATTACACAAATACCCTCTCGAGAAAGTCGAGTTCCGTGAACAGCACACTCAAAGCTCTTTTCCGTAGTGTTCCAGCACACAACGCCTTTCATATGGGGACACAAAGCGCTGTACTGTTTCACGTTACCCTCTTCGTCTTTGTACACCGCGATGGGCTTTGATACGGCCTGGTACGGGTTAGTCTGTATGCAATGGTGGACAAAGGGAAATTACCTTGTTCAATACTCCGCCCATTCCACGGCCGAGATCTTCAATGTCTGTAATGTCCGACTGTAGGAAGCGCTTGTGCTGTGCATTGATCTTGACGTCGTGGGCAATCATGTTAGGGAGCGACTTGACCATTGATGCGATGCGCTTGGGGGAGTAGAGGTCTGCCCATGGGTTCTTGATACCGTCGGTTTCATCCGCGATCAATCGCCCAGCCAAGACTCCATGCGTAAGACCATCGCCTGAGTCACCAGTGATGATATAAATGTGATCGTTGCCCTGGTTCTTACCAATGAATTGCATGAAATTAACAGGCTCAAAGATCTGTCCGCTCCAGCGATAGTCAACAGCCTTGACCTGTGAAAACCTGTCACGCGTCCACTTCTCAAGCTCACCAAACTCAGTAGTCGTATCTTCCTGTCCAACCTTATGATCACAGCCTCCAACAACAATATAATCATGCTCTTCATCACAAGCTGTCAGCCGAACATACTTATACTCCTCCGCCTGATCGTACAAAAGACAATCCTCAATAGCGCCCTTGGGCACACGCGCAGCGATGCAGTAAGAACGCATAAACTCCATCTGAGCGATGACGCTGAGCTTCTGGAGGGGAACGCATGTTGCTTCGACGGCGTTGCTGCACTTGACGGTGAAGCCATCCGCTGTTGAGACGTTGACGGATTTGTTGCCGATGCCGAGAATCTCGATGCCTTTTTCTTCAACGGACATGACGCGCGTTTCGTCAAAGCAGCGGAAGTTGGGCTGGGTTTTGAGCCAGTTGAGGATGCCGTTGAGATATTTTGTTGGATGGAATGTTGCTTGGTCTTTGATGATGAGGCCACCGCGCTGGTCGATTACTCCATCCCAGCCACGAACTATCAACGATTACTTTACAGATTTAGCAAAACTTTCGGGTTGGCAACGCTGGGGAGACTTGCATCGAATCTAGCATCAATGCCGAATTTTCCTTGAGCTGCCTCTTCCTTACGAAGATCATTCATCTCATCTTCATGCTCCTTCGCATCCTTTGTAGAATACTGAGAAACCTCATAAGCCGGAAGCGTGCGATACTCGCACTCAATACCAAGCATTTTGGAGATCTCTCCTACGCGATCTCTTCCCCAGGCGTGACTTTCGGCGGCAACTCTGGCCCCTTCATCGCCGTGCTTCTTGGCAATCTCAGTATACCCATCGTCAAGATCATTGGTCAAATGGCCACTGGTCCTGCCCGTCTCTCCAGAGAGTACCTGACGAGCTTCCACAAGGACCACTTCTCGCCCACGGGTCACGAGCTCGGAAGCGGTAGAAATACCGCCGGTGCCAGCATCGATGACGCAGACGTCAGTCTCGATGTCTTGGTTCAGCTTAGAGAAAAAAGGGCGGTTAGAAACGGGGTCTTGATGGACCCAGACCGAGTCCGTCGCGCCCGAGGTATGAAAGAACTGTTGCGACTTGGAGGATGCCATGGTGGATTGATATGCTTTGAAGGATAGTTGGACTGTGCAGCGGCGTGAGATGCGAGAGACTCGGAGGGATGCTGCGGCTATTGAGAAGAGCATCCTAGGGGCATAAGTGAAGACGACTTTATGAGAGGGCTAGAGCGAGCTCAAGGGGTTATATCATGGCGATGCAGGAATTTGAAGACGATGAGCCGTACTACACAAGACACGGACGAATTAAATAGCTTTGATTGGCAATCGACATATACTCAGCTGCAGGTCCAACCAGGGACATGTATCTCGCTCCAATAATTGTCGAGGCTTGTATTGCACCGCATCAGTTTTCAAATCACAAGATCGTCACTATTTCCATTACATTTCCCATGCATATGATATGGTAGCAATGTGCGGAGCAATTGATCCTACAGCGCATCATTGAAGCTGAAATGTGAATACTGTGACGTTGAAATGTCTTGGCTGTCATTTCAACGTCAGAATGATGACCATGACCATGACCATGANNCCATGACCATGACCATGACCACGTCAGACCAAGCCAGAGCCACAGACTCTCCAACTATTCACCATAGAATCCGTTTTAAGAGAGAACAGGTTTATATTTAACTAAATTGTATTCACTGGCAGGATGTCGCCTTTTTATAATTACTCCCGTGGCAATGACATTACAACTTCATCATGAACACGTATGAAATCGCTACTCAATAGGTCGCTGTGATATCTGGCGTCTAATATTGATTGCCCTTTCATGCTTTCTTCTCTCCTCCCATATTGTTCTGAACGGTTCCTCCAATGCTTCCCTGCGTCGTGAATTGCTTCCCAATCACGCCCTCCTTATCAAACGGGCCACCAATCTTTTGCGCGGTTCCTCCGATAGCTCCATTCTCTGTATTAATTGTTAGACATGGGCTTTCTAATCAGCTAGTAAATTTCATACCTATGAACTGTTTGCCGACGCTGCCCTGCTCATCCATGGCCTTGGGCACTGTATTGGCGAGGTTGGTGGTGGGCTTGTCGGACATGTTAATGATGGAGATTAATTGATAAGGATATAGTTAATTGGATCTATATTGGTTGTAAGAGCGATTGATGCTTGTGATTATGGCGAGAGTGATCAGCGCGTACTCGGTGGTCGATACTTATAGCCGTGGTATAAGCCATTATAGATCTATGATGTCACGACAAGTCATGATATCATCCCAACGGGTGAGATCTATAGTTCAGATCTGTCAGATCAATTACCCGACCATTAACGCCTAAAGCAGATGGTGGTTGGACCTATGAAGTCATGAGGCTGAATGGCTGTGGCATACTTGCTGGTATGGGTAACCGGGAGCGAATCTAGTGAAGGATCACGTGTAAGTAGCGAGATCATAGAGGACGACTGGGTGAGATGCTTGAGTCCAGCGTGCAAGAGGAGAATCACAATTGATAGGATGATGACATAGTATGATTGAACTGTCGTGACTGTACCAGTATAGACAATACGTGAGCAGGTCCCGGCATGAGGTTCATCAAGGTCTTGCATTTGTTGCAAACACAAGTATCGAACTTTTCGAGGACTTGCAGACTTGCAATGTCCAACTTCAATGCATAGATAGATATAGAGCTTCTGGGCACTAATTGAATACCAAGTACTGACACAGCCGTCCCCAACGTCCTGCCGCCATCAGTTCGGCAATACCAGACATTAGACATCAGTCTCTTTGATGATTCGCCCCTCAGAATCATCAGCGTAGGCATCGACCTTGGTATCCGCAAATTTCCTAGCGGCAGTCTTGTTGGCGAACAGGATGTCGATCTCCTCAAAGGTTCGGTCCTTGTGCATGTCAGCAACCAATCACAATCGTTCAAACCAAGTGCATACCTTTGTTTCAGGAAGACGGAAGTAGGCCCAAGTGAAAGTCAGCAGAGAAAGTCCAGCCTAGATAATGTCAGAGATGAAACGAAGCTGGAAATTCCGATACTCACCCAGAAATAGCCGACTTTGCCCTTCCAGTTACCCTCTGTAGGGTTGATCATGTAAGGACCATACGTGCCATTGAGAATCTGCGAGATGTAGTAGGCGATTCGAGCAAGACAGATACTCTTACTGCGAACACTAACAGCAGGAATCTCACCGATGATGGCATAACAAACTGGTCCGATGGTGGCGTAGAACACGATCTCCCAGATCAGGACAACACCAGCTTGGCCGAAGCTGACGGCTTGTGATTGGGGAACGCTGGCGAGAATACCAATGATGAGCATAAGGACTGTACAAATTCCACAGGCCCAGACGTATAGCGCTCTTCTGCCGATGCGGTAGATGAGAAACCAGGAGATGATGACGCCAACGGAAGCGAGGCCGAGTGCACCGGTTGCGAACTTGAAGGAATTGCTCGCATCGACGCCGGCTTGGACGAAGAAGTAGGTAGGTGTACCACCGATACCAACGCCAGTTGTGTTCTGGGCGACAAAGACAAGACAAACAATCTCAGTGCGCCGAAGGTTGATGCCCTTGAAACAGTCAAGGTAGCTTGAGCCTTTGGTATGTTCACTCTCGATCTTGTTAGTATGAACAATCATCGCAAGCTGCTTGTCGAGATCCTCGTCTGTCTTGCTGCTCTTCGCCGAAATCCGTCTCAGAACACCCTTTGCTTCATCAAGACGATTCTTCTTGGCCAGCCAGTACGGAGATTCAGGTGTGAACCAGAGAATGATGATGAGAGGAATAGGCCAGATCCACTGAATCGCAAAGGGGAGACGGTACGCCCATTGGGTTGCGTTGTCGGAAAAGCTGAACAAGACGCCAGCGGCGAGGAGTTGGCCTAGAGCCCAGCAGAGACAAACGTAGTTGGCGAGATAGCCACGAAGAGCCATTGGACAGATCTCTGAGGCGTATGCAGGAGCCATAGTTGCGAAAACGCCCCATGGTAAACCGCAGAGAATAGATCCCGCAAGAAGCATGGGAAGATCATGCGCAAAGAAAGTAATGAAGATGAATCCCGTGACAGCGACAAGAGACGCAACAAGCGTACGACGGTATCCAAACCGCTCCGTAAGCCAACCATTAGCAAAAGCACCAATGATAGTCCCCACAGCAGTTCCATTCCCAAGACCAGCCTGCCACGGTCCGGATATCTGATATCCAAGTTTATCGCCGTACCAATCACCATAAGCCTTCTGAAAAGCCGGCTGAGCCATGAGATTGCCAATGAGAACAATGTCATAGCCCTCCATGATGATGGACGACGATAAGAAGAATGACCATGCTATGGCGCCCGGGTAGGCCTTTATGGCTTGCCAGAGGGACATGTTGCGGTCGATAGAGGCGCCTTGCTCGCCTTGGACATGGCTCCATTCTTTCTGGGAGGTGACATCTTGTTCGATGTGGTCGACGTTTTGTTTCTCGTGGAGAGACATTGTGAAGAATGGTGATGAGAGAGGGGGAATTGAAGGATCGTCGCGTGTTTATAACATCGTGCCAAGATTGTTTACCCCATGGGGATGGAGTATGAAGATTAGCTTTGATGATCTTTGCGGGGGATTGATGCTACTTTGCGGTCCAATCGATGCTAGTCTCCCACCGGAAAATGAGTGGAGGTGTTAGTTCACTGATGCGACATCACGAGTCACGACGCTCCGGTGGAAGGGAAATAGCTGTTGAATGGGAGCCAGCATTCTGAAACTTGACTCAAAATCGGACATTTGTGTCAAAGCTGTCAGAAGATAACTCTAAGTTTAACTCTATCGACAAGTCGGGACAATTTTCACATCCCACCGGAGTGCCCATTAAAGGCTTAGTGCCTGTTGCTTCATGGGTATATACCTCAGCGCTCAACACTTCAACTCACACGATCAAAAAAACAAGCGGAAACCATCGTCAAAATGCCGGAAGAGTACATGTCCATGCTGAAAAACCTACCGTCAGAGGTCGACAAGGTCAAAGAACCTGTTGTAGGTGTAGCAACAGTAGACGTCGCCGTTCAAACAGGACCGCCTCGTCATCTCGCCTCTGGTATTCTGTATGGAATACCGGATAGACCTGATCAGATACCTGACCACTTTTACAAAGACATTGGGTTCAATTATGGTCGCGGTGGTGGATCTCAGTTACCCGGAACCAAAGGCTACGCCGTCAGTCTCGACGACTACAAGGTGAGAACATCCAAGGATCTTGAGTGCACATGTTGACATGATTAGGCCCGCTTTGCTTCGGCGTTGAGTAACTACAGAACTACTCGTAAACACGGCGGCGAGTTCATTTACTTGCTCCCCGCTCTTTGGGGTGCTGATGGTGGACAGTCAGAAGGCTTTGCGTACCCTGGAGACGACGGTGATTGGACAAGTTGGGATGCGTTCCTTGAGCGGACGCTCAATGATGTCAAGAAGTCAGATATGATTGAGGGCTTTGTTGTGGATATCTGGAATGAGCCGGACTTAAGCTTCTTTTGGAATCGTTCGATGGAGCAATGGTCACAGCTCTGGACTCGCTCGTTCAACAAGATTCGGTATGTTGCACACCAGATACTTGAACTTTTTCTGACATCTTCACAGAGAAGGACTTCCATCTGTTCGGATCGCTGGCCCGAGTATGTCAGCCATTCCTTCAGCATCGCATGAATGGTGGTCTGCTTTCCTGTCTCGCTGCAAAGACAGCCTGCCCGATCAATGGTCCTGGCATATGGAGGGTGGCGATGAAGCCGTCACCATGGCGAGCTCTATGGCCTCATTCCACGATTTGTTATCCAAACACGGCATCCCTCTCGAAAAAGCCGAAGATGTGAACATCAATGAGTATGCTGTTTATGGAGAACAAGTTCCTTCCGCGGGTGCATGGTGGATTGCTGGTCTTGAGCGAGAGAATGCACATGGTCTTAGAGGTAATTGGGCTATCGCTGGAGCCTTGCATGACTTTATGGCTGGTAAGTCCGTCGAACATCGTCGTGGTTTAGATACTGATGATACCAGGTCTTTTGAGCAAACCAAACAGCAGTGATGGTAGCTACGCCATCGACGGCGAAGGATACTGGCCAACAGCAGAGTTTCAGGTCTACAAGTACTACGCCTCCAGCATGAAGGGTCAACTTCTAAAGACTAGTGCTAGTTCAGATGGAATGCTCGATGTTTATGCGACTGTTGAGGAAGACGTAGTGCGGATATTGGCGGGTACTCGTTCAAGACCGGGAAATTGGACGATTGATGTAGTTGGTTTGACAGATGATACACGAGTCAAGGTCAAGACACTGGCGTTTCGTGTTGTTGACGGGAATAAGTTCAGGCGTGTCGATAGACCGCATGCTCTTGAAGAGAGAGAAGAGATCGTAAAGGAGGGGAAGCTGAGTTTGAGGATGAAGCATCAAGATCCTATGACGGCCTTTGCGTTCGAGCTGACGATTGCAGAGGGAAGGTAAGCAAAGTTAGGTTTGAGATACCTTCAAGTAGAAGTATGACAAGTAGATTAGACATTATACAGTTTCTCGCTTTCCTCCCATACTAGTGACTAACCGCCGGTATCTTGGTGCTCTAAGCAGGATGGAGGAGCTGAGTATTGGTTAACCTATAGTTGCTAGTAACACTGCTTGGTTAAGGCAGCAATTGCGCCATTGAGGCAGGTGAACCTTGTATGATTTCGACTTCTGCGATGGCCGCATGCTATAGGAGGCTTACTGTTTGAACGTCTGAGAAACGAAGTCATTCTCCAAGATGCATTCAACTAGTATGAGCATTGATACTAAAGTAAAGATAACTAGTAAGTTCCTAAACCCAGACCTTTCCTTTCTCAATTAACACTCCCGTGATGTTTGCGTTATATCTTAATGGCCCCTTACTGAGATCAGCCACGCCGGTGAAATTACGCTGGAAGTTCAGGTTGAGATATCCGCTAGTAGGTTGAAAGCCTCTACCCGGGATACTGAGTCTGGCGCCATAGTTGCTTCGAGCCAATTCATCGTTTGGGGTTCTGATGAGATTGAACCTAAATCCCAACCCTGTAGGCACCCAACTAGTATATGGGGTGTTTGTTCGGCCAGTCGCCACCGGGGGGGCTGCTTGCATCATGGGTATGAAGTACGAGTTTGTAGTGTAATACATCTGTCCATTGTCCGCGCCCATCAGTTTGTATGGATGATAATCTCCAGGCGCAATAATAAAATCCCAAGGGATGCCCGACCGGTCTCCCCAGCGACCAGAAGCCCCCCAAAAGCCGATTATCCAGCCCGGTTGCTTGAAGTCGCCAGCGTCCCCCTTTTTCCGTTCAAAAGTGACCTTCCATAACACGTAGGGAAGGAGGTAAGGTGGGCCGGCGCGCTTTTCGTGCTTCATTGGACGTTTTGTGTTTCCATGACCCAAGCCAAAGAAATCAGGGTTGTCAACGACAGGGATAGAATCATCGTCTAGGAGCTTGGAAAGGCTGTCAAGCGAAGAGTCCCCAGGAGTTACAGGCGTAGCCCTGGCCAAGTTGAACATGAACAAGAGAAAATAGAGAAGATGCATGTTGGTGGTGCTTATGAAGTGATGATATTGGTAGAAGTGGAGTGAATATGCCGGTAAGCAGCAAATACCGGATTGCTGGGATAGCATGGGCTCTAATATACCTTTGTCACTTGGTTGTCTTGGAGAGACCGCATTGCTACCAGTAAACGTTCACTTCCCTAATTTGGCAAAAGCGGGAGCTCGGCTAGCTATTCGCAACTTAGAGGTTGTGGCAAATGCCAGTTACCCCTTGCTGCCTTTTAATGTCTCAGGTTCCAGAACAGGTGTATCCAATAGTGTTCTCCTGGAATAAACAATAGTACAACTTGCATTCCACTGCCTACTGATACCGTGGTTTGGTTTCAAGCCTCTTTATGCTTCTGCAATAAGCTTGTCCTTGTTTATGCGGTAGGCCTCTCTGCTTTCAGCATCGGTTGATGATTGACTTTGGTAGACAGAAAAGGCTTGAAACCTGTGCAACTTCAAAGTCTAAGTCTGACCACTGTGGGGGACGCGAAGTGAGTCCCTTTACTTTCAAGCTTTTGGCTGCGGCCTGGGCCTTTTAGCCAGAACTAGAACGGGAATGTTGGCTGTTTACAACGTCGAGACCTTATGCCAATTCAGTAGCTCCTCCATTTAACCTACTTGCAGGCCCGTGGCGTCGAAGCGTTTCTGGTTTCGATTAGTGGGGATTGGTGAGTCTTGATGATCCAATTGTGTACAAGAGATAACACTCCAAAGAGCATTCTGTCAAAGCCATGCCAGAACTTTCAATACGTTGCTTCTTACGATGTTGATAAGATCAATTGGTCTGTGAAGCAAACGGAATCTGCATAGTCTGAGATGGTTCATGCTAACCGAAATCCCCGACCATTCACATGCGCCTAGCCATCTCGCATATACGCCATGATCCACGGGTCTTCAGCAAGCTCTTTCGCCGATGATCTCTGAGCCGGATCCCACTGAAGCATTCTATTCATCATGGCAAGAAACATCTCCTTTCGCTCCCCTTCAAGACTAATTTCTTGCTCTGCAAGAGAAGTTCTTTCAGGAATCTCTATCTCATTACGGAAGTCACCTAGAGTAGTCGCGGATTAGTAAAGGGAAGTATGTATGATGGACGGCAAAAGCATTTTACCGGTGTCTGTAAAGAACTTATGGCTGGCCTTACCGGCCTCGAGGGCTTTGGATGGAGGCTGGCCGAGAAGCGCGATAATCTCGGCGAGATGTGCCCTGCTGCGGTATTTCTGGAACTCGGGGTCATGTCCTGTAAACATGTGCCGACCTTCAAAAATATCCCAAATCTGTCGCCGAAAGGAATCAGTTTCAGTGCACCAAAGGATCCTCTGAGTAGCTTACCATGCATCCAGCGTTCCATATGTCCACTTTGTATGACCAAGGGGCTTCAAGGATGACCTCGGGCGCTCTGTAAATGTCTGGTTGGATATCTTCGCAATGTTCTACATCACCTTTAACCGCTGAGCCAAAATCGCATAGAACTGGCGCGCCATAGTCCTTGGGCTTTCGGAGTTCTCGTGATATGTATATAGTTCTGCCGTCTACTTCCTTTCGTGGAGTTGGATCGATGAGCTCCTCCTCCTCGAAAGCCGTGAATACCGAGTCGTCGTAAATACCGAACATGATATTGTCTCCTTTGATATCTGTGCGGCAAGGGTAAGAAGGTATTCTAGCTCGGGTGAGGACTGTATAACAGTACCTGTATGTATGACGTTGCATTCTGTATGGAGATAATCGAGTGCGAGGAAGAGTCGACGCAAAGTGACAGCGAGAACCACGGGAGGGAGTCTTCTCACTGGATTGCGGTTAAGGAAAGTCCACATGCTCTCCCAGAGCGGGGGATGAACAAGACATCGATGAGATCCATCAGGCCCAGCAACGTCGAACGAGGCAAGTAGTTCTCTTACCGCGCTGCGGCCAGGATGCTTTGACGAAGAGGCAGAGATGCGCTTGTACATTTCGAGCTCATTATCCAGCTGTTGTCCCATGGACTGATTGTTTATGAAGAGTTTTAGCGCGACATGTCGTCGTCCACTACTTGATATTAGCAGTGACCTATTTTGGCCGAGTAGCTTAGATCTGTCCTACGGGATATCGAACTCGTTGACGAAACGAATTGAAATCCATACACCGTTGTTCATCAAAGACTGGGGTAGACTTACTCCAGGTCGCGCGCCAGCCAAACGGTCGAGCTGGCTCCGAAGCCTAATTTCCCGACCACCTGGTAGCGGTCGCGCAGGACTTCCCCAATCCTGACTGGATAATAGCGAGACGCGACGTAGTCAGGGAACCGCTCTTCCTCTATCCTTTCCTCAATGGGGATTCTTTGGAAACTGGGATTTGAGAAAACCAGAGGCTTCCATGCCCGGCCAGGCCACGGTATCTTTCGAAGCAATGAGGCCATTCCTACGCGTTGAAAGACTAAAGAGTCGCGTAGATGTATCGGTTACTTGGACTGACGCGCTTTCTCGGCAGCTAACTAGTGAAAAGAAGTGTCGCGGAATTGGATGAGTGATGTGCTGTTTTGCTGATGAGTCAGACACGACTTCGACGAATCAAAGCAAGGACCACAATTGAGTACGCGTAAAGTTGAGAATCGACAGAAGAAGGCACATCAGAGCAAAAGCGAAACTTAATTGCTTCCGCTAAAGCTCATAAGTCTCTAAGCTATGATCAAGCTTGTACTGACTATTCTTATCCATGGATATGGATGCTGAGAAGTATAAACTCGAAGGTCTTAGCATTATCACTCCCAGGACCTCACTACACAAGACCGAATATCCTACGTTCTAACGTCTCGCTTTCTACCGTTGACTCTAAAATTGGAGAACATAATAAATAATCTACGTCCACTGCATAATACCTTGATCTCTGGCTTCACTTCTTGTAATACAATCACTTTGGACTCGTGAGTATATCTACCCTACTTGATTTCACTAAGTATAAAGCCTAGTTAAGACTCTTTGTGTATGTGGCACGCACAGCAGAGGGGCACA